>PVLA01008625.1:0-86098 GCA_004027455.1 Hydrochoerus hydrochaeris | reverse complement strand
CATTTACTTAAGAAAGTTTTATGAGATAATATATGGTCTATTTTGGAGAATGTCCCATGTGCAGATGAGAAGAATGTGTACTCTGATGTGGTTGGGTGGGACACTCTGTAAACATCTAAGTCCAGTTGCTCACAGGTATGATTCAGTTCTATTATTTCTTTGCTGACTTTTTCTCTAGTTGATCTATCTCTTTGTAACAATGGGCTGTTAAGGTCCCCTGTTATTGATTGTGTTCTTGTTTATTTTGTTTTTCATTTCCATTAGTACCTGTCTTATATAGCTGGGTGCTCCTGTATTTGATGAATATATATTTATAATTATTAGTTCTTCCTCTTGAATTTTTCCACTAATGATTATATGGTGACCTTCTTTATTTCTTTTAATCATTTTAGGCTTGAAGTTCACATTGTCTGCAAATAGAATAGATACCCCTTCTTTTTGCTGGGTTCCTATACATGGAATACTGTTTTCCATCCTTTGACTTTTAATCTGTGAGTTTCCTTTTGGGTCAGATATGTTCCTTGTATACACAATATTGTGGTATCATGTTTCTTCATCCATTCTGTCAGTCTATTTCTTTTTATAGGAAAATTGAGGCCATTTACATTTATGGATATCACTGATATATACTGGCTCAACTTTGCCATATTATGTTCCATTTGTTTGCTTTCTGCTTTACCCACTCTTTTAATTGCTTTTCCTACCTGGTGTTTTGTTTTTGTTGTTGTTCTGGAGATTGTGGTCACTTTTATGTCTATCTAGTATGTCTTTCAATACTCTTTCTAGGGTTGGTTTGGAAGACATTAATTTCTTCAGTTGTTCTTTGTCATGGAAATATCTTGTTTCTCCATTAAATCTGAATGAAATTTTTGTTGGGTACATCAGTCTGGATTTAAAATTGCTTACTTTCAGGCCTTGAAATACTCATTCCAAGCTCATCTTGACTTGAGGGTTTGTGCTGAAAAGTCTGCTGTGATTCTAATGGGCATTCCTTGATAGGTGAGTTGTGTCTTTTCTCTAACAGCTTTTAGTATTATGCTTTATGTAAAATTGTATGTCTACAATTTTAATTATTATTATATTTTTGGGTGTATATTTATGTTGGTTGTGACTGTTTGGCATTCTATATGCCTCATTTATCTGTATATCATATTTTTCCCCATATTTGAAAATTTTTCCTGTATTGCTTCTCTCAATAGTTTACCTATGTCATTTGCATTAACCTCTGCATCTTCATCAGTGCTTAAATGTCTTATATTATTTCTCTTGGCATCATCCTGAAGCTGCTGGATTGTCATTTCATGTTTCTTTGTTGTTTTTAAAAGTCCTACCCTTTCGTGGTCACTGACATTGATCCTGTCCTCAAGGTCTGAAATTCTTTTTCTTGTTGTTGTTGTTTCTTTGTTTGTTTGTTTTTTGTTTTGTAATTTTATTTAAAGGGAAAAAGGCAAAACAAAAAAAGTAGAAACAATACAGAATTTCAGAAAAAAATAAACAATAAAAAATCACTAGTTGATAAATTACATATTATCTTCTTATACATAGCTGTTCAACTTACAAAATTAAAGCATACAAAGTGAACATTCAAACAGTGAGGCTGCAAAGAGTTCTGTTCAATGATCCAATAAAAACTTAGCAACATGGTTACCAGTCCTACACACTTAAACATACATACAGTTATATCCTTTAGAGCACTTTCTTTTCCTCCTTTTGCTTTTTAAGTCCATTATCTGTTTAGTAATATCATGTTTCAGCTTGCTCAGTACCTTACTGATCTCTTTTGTTGTTATTTACTTTTTAGTCACCTTATATAATTCTGTTACTTTTTGAGTTTCTCCTCATCCATGCCCCATATATCAGCTTTTGTGGAGTTGGGAGTGTTTTGAAAGTATTTTGTTACTTTGTTACCTATTTTTTTAAAATGTGACAGAACAAAGCCATCTGAGACAGTGCAGTGAAGTTGGCACAGAATCTCACAGTAGGTCACCAGAACAGCAGCTATAGGCACAATAGTACATCCCATTTTCCCCACATTTGCTTTTATTTCAATCAGGTAGAGCAAAATAGAAGGAAATACCAAACTTATAAAAACAGAATATTGAATAAAGCAGTGCCATTAATCAGAACTGAGCAAAAGAGTGAAAAAATATTTGCCTGCAAATAGATGGTAGGAACTATCAGTGATTCCTGAACTCTGCATCATGTTGGAACTTTGGGTGCTGGGAGAACAGGCAGCCTATGGGCCACCCTGGTAAGCAGCTGGGAGCCTAGCATGTTGCTAGCACACCAGGGCCAGAACTATTATTAGCCTTCAAAGAGATGGTAGAGGGAAGTGTTCCTTACTTGTCACAATGCATACATTAATCCTCCCAAGAGATACTCAGATGGTGGGTGCCAACTTGCTAATGGGGGGGGATGGATCAATGTCTGATTCTTTGCCCGTGCACCAGCAGGCCCCTAGCTTCTCACCAGGGCAGCAAGTAGGCTGCCTGCTATCCCAGCGCTCAAAGTTCCAACATGATGCCGAGCTCAAGAATCATTGATAATTCTCGCCCTGGTGTGCTGGCAACTTGCTAGACCCCCAGCTGCTTACCAGGGCAATGAGTAGGCTGCCTGTTCTCCCAGTGCCCAAAGTTCCAACATGATGCAGAGCTCAAGAATTGTTGATAATTCTTGCCCTGGTGTGCTGGTAACTTGCTAGGCCCCCAGCTGCTTACAAGGGCGGTGAGTAGGCTGCCTGTTCTCCCAGTGCCCAAAGTTCCAACATGATGCAGAGCTCAGGAATTGCTGACAGTTCTTGTCCTGGTGTGCTGATGACTGGCTAGGCCCCCAGCTGCTTACCAGGGTGGTGAGTAGGCTGCCTGTTCTCCCAGTGCCCAAAGTTCCAACATGATGAAGAGCTCACAAACTGCTGATAGTTCTTGCCCTGCTGTGCCAGCAGCCTGATAGGCCACCAGCTGCTTACCAGGGTGGTGAGTAGCCTGCAAGTTCTCCCAGCGCCCAAAGTTGCAACATGATGCAGAGCTTAGGAATCACTGATAGTTCCTGCCCTCATGTGCCAGTGATTTGCTAGGCCCCCAGCTACTTATCAGGGCAGTGAGTAGGCTGCCTGTTCTCCCAGCACCCAAAGTTCCAACATGATGCAGAGCTCACAAATTGCTGATAGTTCTTGCCCTGGTGTGCCAGCAGCCTGATAGGCCCCCAGCTGCTTACCAAGGCAATGAGTAGCCTGCAAGTTCTCCCAGTACCTAAAGTTCCAACATGATGCAGAGCTCAGGAATCACTGATAGTTCCTGCCCTGGTGCATTGGTGGCTTGCTAGGCCCCCAGCTGCTTACCAGGGTGGTGAGTAGGCTGCCTGTTCTCCCAGCACCCAAAGTTCCAACATGATGCAGAGCTCAAGAATCACTGGCAGTTTTTGCCCTGGTGTGCTGGCGGCTTGCTAGGCCCCCAGCTGCCTACCAGGGTGGCAAGTAGCCTGCCTGTTATCCCTGTGCCCAAAGTTCCAACATGATGCAGAGCTCAGGAATCACTGATAGCTCTCTCCCTGGTGCACCAGCAGCTTGTAGGTCCCTAACTGCTTGCCAGGGTGGCAAGTAGACAGCCTGTTCTCCCAGTGCCCAAAGTTCCAACATGATGTAGAGCTCAGGAATCGCTGATGGTTCTTGCCCTCATGTGCCGGTGATTTTCTAGGCCCCCAGCTGTTTACCAGGGTGGTGAGTAGGCCGCCTGTTCTCCCAGTGCCCAAAGTTCCAACATGATGCAGAGCTCACGAATCGCTGACAGTTTTTGCCCTGGTGTACTGGCAGTTTGCTAGGCTCCCAGCTGCTTAGCAGGGTGGCAAGTAGGCTGCCTGTTCTCCCAGTGTCCAAATTTCCATCATGATGCAGAGCTCAGGAACTGCTGACAGTTCTCACCCTGGTGTGCCAGTGGCTTGCTAGGCCCCCAGCTGCTTACCAGGGTGATGAGTAGGCTGCCTGTTATCCCTGCACCCAAAACATGATGCAGAGCTCAGGAATCGCTGATGGTTCTTGCCCTTGTGCCTTTAATTTTCTATATTTTGGAAATATGTTTAAATTAAGAGAGTTCCTGTTACTATACTAATTTATTTTCTCAGGGGAATCTCAGTTCCTGCTTCTTAGTCACATATTTAGTCCTGGTCTTACTTTATTCCTTAAATTCTATTTTATACAAAAATACTTCAATGGTAATTCAGATTCCTCTTAAGCAAAATCTATCACATAGATCCAAGATCTCCTCTTAATTGCTTCATCTGTTTAATACATCATTGTGGATATCCTGCACTCTGTTGTATTCTTAATATTAGGAGTTTTGGCAAGCTACATAAGTATAAGTTCAATGTATAGATTTTCTTCCTCTTCATGTCTGCTGCTTTTCATTTAAGGTAGTATGTTATGAGTGAAACAGAAAGAGCAGACCTAAGTGTTTACTTGATCCTGGATCTCTGGGGTCAGATTTCATGGCCCTTGCAGTACTTACAAAGACATTTGATTGCAACTTCAAGACACTGCATTATTCTGTTCCTCTTCTGGAGACCAATAAACTCTGCTAATTTGAAGGATTACTAGGAGAACAATTTTACCAGATTATCAATCTAGCTACATGTAAAGTTAATTCTAGCTATCTGTCCACAGAGAACCATTCTATAGGGGACCAGGGGAAATGGTTAAAAGGCATATATTTCTGATCATTCCTCTCATGCTTCACAGGTGTGTATCTAGTCTTTGGGAGCTGTAACTGCTCTCTGCTTCCATGTAACATGAACAATAAGTGCTCAGGTCTCATTCCCTTATGGCTTCTTGAAAGTCTAATTCAGGTGGCAAACATACATACATACATACATACAAGAACTAGAACTTCCTTTAAATGTTTCAAAACTTCAAAATCAACATTGAAAAGATTTTAGGCCCTGTGTTTGACATGTTTTAACAAAGAATTAATTGAAGTCAGTCTAATGGGATTCATTGTCTCTCCTGCTGTTAGAAATCCTGCCTGCAGAGCAAAGATGAACTTTTCTGTAATGTACCTTTGTATGTTTACACATTGCCTATGCATTGCCAACATTTTAATGACTCCCTCTGGAACTGCTTCCCTAGCAGTGGAACTGGCCACTTGCCTTCCATTTTCTCATTCTACAGTTGTCCTTTGCCTACATTTCTTAATAGACTTGGGGCTGAGGGACTATGATGAGAGGCAGGGCGATGAGAGCAATCAGACTGATTCCTTCAATGGCCTCTACAGACTTTGGACACCAAGCAAAACTTGGCCTTATGTGCACACATGCCTAGCTGTGCACATGTGTATTTTGCTAACATTTTAATAACTCCCACTGAAACTGCAGCAGGAAAACTGGAATGCAATGTTTAAATTGACTTTCTTTTCCAACCCTTATTTCCTTTGCCTTTCTTACATTAAGCCTGATGCTAAGGTCTTTCAACATAAGACAGGAACATAGTAGAAGCACCTTAAAGATGGGATGCCTTGATCTGCCCTTTCTTTTCTGAAAATGGAGCAAGGGGATTTCCAAAGACTATCTTCAGAAACAACATTTCCATAAATTGTGACTCACTCTTATGTACCTGTGTGCAATTTTGAGCTACAGTTTCAATAGTAAATCTAATATGTGTAATTATTGAATTGCTAGTGCAGACTAAGACTGGGCAGAGTAACTGAAGATGTTGTGAATGACTATGTATAGCTACCTTGACTTTGAATATTTTACAGGTTAACATCAAAAGCTTTGGAGCCAAAGTGATCATCTAATAAAAGCACAATGAAGGTGGGTGCCAAATATTGGGACCACGCCTGTGTTTCTAAAAATGGTGCTTTGGATATGAGAGAAATCACACATTTGTTGAGATATTTGTGTTGATTATTGGCAATGCTGTTGCATACTAAAGTCAAACTAAGAAAGGATTCTACTGAATCCTTTTTAAATGCCTTTGCTATATATAGTTTGAATCTATGCAGATAGAATTTTGGAGGAAAGTAAAAAAGAGTATGTCTTCCATCCTGCTTCTCTGGCTTCTATTTTATGCTCTTTTCTTTGGACATCATGCTGTATGTTATATGAAAAATGGGATGATCCCTAACACTTACCTAATGTATGGTGGTAACAATGAAATAAATCATCTTCCTATACCAAATCACACATAACAGAAATCCAAAGAAAAGTGTCTTTTGCTATTTCCAGAAATGATACTGTCTTCTATCACATCTCCTATGTGACCCTAATCCATCTGTTTCTCTTACAACATGAGTCAATTTAGCATGCATCATCTTTTTTTTGTATTCTTGTACATAGGAGGAAAGTGTTCTACCATTCAACTATTTCCCCATTTCATAGTGTGTCTTAATTTGCATAAACTGTCCTTTTTTGTTATCAATATGAACCCCTTTATCTGTATCTCATTTTTGGTATTATTTTTACTAATATTGTGATTCATATATATTAATGGGGCTCAGGGTGATGCTTCAACATATCCATGTAGTCTGCAGAGACCAAACCAACCTCTCTTTATATATCATCCTGAACACACACCCTTCCCAACTCTCTTTATCCTTATTCTGTGCTCTGGTCAAATATTTTAGCTTTTATGTAAGAGAAAGAACCTATACTATTTGTCCTACTGTGTTTGGCTTATTTCACTTAAGTTGTATCCTCCATTACAATCCATTTATCTATATAGATTTGATAATCACAATAAAATTTACTAGCTATGTGTAGATTCAAACAAGCAATATAATAATTAAGTTTCTTTGACACAGTCTGTCTGTCAAAAATAACACACAAAGGACACCAAGTGTTCTGATGATACCAGTGCCTCTCAAAACCCTAAAATCCCCCAGCCTCTTGCCTTGCTGCAAAGAGGAAACAGGGCAGAGAATGTGATTGCTGTGGCCCCATCTTGGAGGAAAGCTATTTTAATCTCTTCTCCCCTGTGCTGATACAAGAACCACAGCTCTCCATTACTTCTTCATAAAATATTCCATGCAATATAAAACAAGATACTTGAACCCACAGCGAGAGACATGGTCCAAAGCAGTAGCCCACAGTCACCACGGAGGAATGTTTTTGTTCTACAAACTAGAATATAAGAACAAGGTTGGTGGGCTGATATAAATCATATGGCAACTAAACAACACCTAAGAATCATTGAACATAATAACACAACATCTATTATTGAGGTCTCTAATTAATAAAAATCTCCTTTCATTCCAGGGACCCCTACATTGTGCCAACCATACATTTTCCAAAGTTCTCTGTAAGTCTTGATATTTTCAAAACTGACTGGCTGCTTATACATTCTTTGCCTATTGGGCCACAGATTTAGCTGAGATACACAAGAGTCTGCCATCTAAGTGAAAAGTCATGAGTACGAATCCTGGTACCAGAAATATGTAAGTCATTAAATAAATTCTTTCCTTAGAGGGAAGAAATCTTGTTTATATGGCTTGGAAATTCACTAAGGCTGAGTGAAATTCTTGCTTCCAAAGGGAAGACTTCCCTAGGAACACTATGGAGAGTACTGTTCTGTTTGTGTCCCATGCATGTTTACAAGTTAATATTTGTATTTTCCATCAGGCTGAAAATTGCTTCAGAGGAAAATCTTTGCTATGCATGTGTGTATGTTGCTAGCACTATCTCAATCCCAACAATGCTCTAAAAATCACAGAATGCAAGCTGAAGGACTAAAGCACTCAGCCATGCGATGTATGTGCTCTTCCTTGCTGGATAAGCACAGTGTCGGGAATACAATCGAGTCCAACATCAGGGAGTCTGTTTTGTGTTACTAACTTGACTTCCAGCTGCACAACCTCATCAAAGGTGCTGCAGGTATGTGAGTGGTATTGTGTTGAACCTACGCTATTGACAGCTTTATCTGGGAGCTCATCCATGATCATTTCTCAGGGACTTTTATAGCAACTTTGAGACAAAAGAGTTCCAATCCATTGTATTGTTCCAAAATGAGTGTGTGATGTAGCAAGTGGAACATAGATTTTAGAGATAAAGAGAATCACATCTGAACTCCAGATCCAAAACATACTCCTCTTGCCAGTTTGGGAAAATGAGCACTTTGAATATCAATTATGCAACTGGAAAAAGAACTAAAGATCACGTCTTCATAATAAGAGGAAAGAGAACCATTCACAAGAAATGTTCAGCCTTATAAATTAACATCGTTTTGTGTAGATTATTCAAATTATACTTTGGGAATTAGTAAGTTCACAGGGCTGAGGGGAATAAGAAAACAAAGGCATCAGTGGTTTCCTATCACACAGCTTGGAAGCAAACAGCAAAAGAGAGGATGCTTCCACAGATATGAAAAACTGCACCAGAGTAAGAGAATTTGTTTTCCTTGGCCTAACCACGAATCAGGAAGTGAGCTGGCTCCTATTTCTCCTGCTGCTTGTGCTGTACATGGCAACTTTGCTGGGAAACTTCTTCATTATGGTCACAGTGACCTGGGAGTCTCGCCTTCACACACCCATGTACTTCCTGCTCCGCAATTTATCTATTGCCGATATCTGCTTCTCCTCCATCACAACTCCAAAGCTGCTGGTGGACCTTCTCTCTGACAGGAAGACCATTTCCTTCAATGGCTGTCTGGCTCAGATGTTTTTCTTCCACCTCATCGGAGGCATGGATGTGGCTACTCTGTCAGTGATAGCATTGGATCGCTACATGGCCATCTCCAGGCCCCTGCACTATGTGACCATCATGAGTAGAGGTGTTTGCACTGGGTTAATAGTGGCCTGTTGGTTGGCAGGTTTTGTCCACTCCATTGTTCAGATCATCCTCTTGTTCCCTCTCCCCTTCTGTGGACCCAATATTCTTGACACTTTCTACTGTGATGTCCAGCAGGTTCTCGAACTCGCCTCTACAGACATTTTTGTTCTTGAAATGCTGATGATTTCCAATAATGGACTGCTCACCACACTGTGGTTTTTCTTGCTCCTGCTGTCTTATTTGATCATATTATTATTAATAAGAGCTCAGGCAGGGAAGGGCAGAAAGAAAGCCATCTCCACCTGTACTTCTCATGTCACAGTGGTGACCCTGCACTTTTTGCCTTGCATCTACATCTATGCCCGGCCCTTCACTGCTCTCCCCACAGATAAACCCATCCATGTTACCTTGACAGTCATCTCCCCTCTGCTCAACCCCTTGATCTACACCCTGCGGAACCAGGAGATGAAGTCAGCCATGCAGAGACTCAGGAAGAGACTCGGACCTTCTAACAAAACAGGCCAGTAGTTCCCTCCCATCTCTGCTTTCAAAATATTTGCAAACCAAATAAACTCTGTTCACCAATAATTTCTAATTACTCTTTCTGTTTCTACTAAGAAACAAAGGACTTGTAAAGATTCTGAACAGCATATGATAAACTAAAGTGGTCTTTCATGTCACCAAAAGAAAGTGAAGAATAAATTTGTTGGCAGGAGAGGCATGCATTCAATTTCCAACACATCATTGGAATAAATAAAGGAAACTAAATCAAAATAAACTCACACACTTCCTTCACAAACCTATCTTCCCAGGAAGGGATCAGATGCCTGGATTACAAACACAAGGTTCTATGGGCTTTGTGATTCCATAATGTGTTTCATGAAGTAATCATATGAAAATTCACTTCCTCTCATTCTTTAAAGCAATGAATTAAAATGTTCTCATCTGAAAACTGCTCAGTCTAAATCCCACTTTCCAGAGTAAATGCCTTAGAGCTTACACTGCCCGAGTTCTAATGTGCACCTCACTAGTTATGATTTAAACCTCAGCCAGATCCTGCCTCCCTCTTCCAAACCCCAAGCTCACTGACTGCCCCTACATGTTTCTTTGGCACCCTGTGCTTAGTTGTAGCCTAAAATTTGGAACCCTCTTGAAAATTTCCTCCTCTTTTCTTCCTATATCCCCTACTTGGAACACTATTTGTGTTATATCCCCAGCTCCAACACAACTGGAATGTAGTAAATGCTATTAAAATCTCATGAATATATATATATATATATATATATATATATATATATCTCCAGTGAATGAATGTTGTCTCTCATCTCTGCTCTTCCAAACATTGGAGAATGTGTTTAAAGAAAATGGTGCTGTAGGCTGTCCTTGTGTTCTCAGATTCCTGGGAGGCAAAGGCAGGATGATGGCTTGTCCCCAGGAGTTTGAGGCTAGTCTGAGTAACACTGAGAGACATAAGAAATGAAACAAGGAAAGAAGGAAGGAAGGAATTAAGAAACAGGAAGGAAGGAATAAAAGAAGGAAGGAAGGAGAGGAAAGAAAAGGAAAGGAGGGAGAGAAATAGAGAGAAAGAGAAAAGAGGAGAAAAAAGAGAATGAGCAAAGTTTAGGAAATAGAAGATGAAAAGAGGAAAACAAACTTTCTTTTTAACCTTTGATGAAATGACTCCCTATATGTGACAAAACTGTGAAGCTGCTTCACAGACTATGCATATATATTGAAAACTGTTGAAGTGAAGTATCAAGTCTTATTCAACATGACATGTTCTTTATTTGTTTATATTTATTATTTATATCATATTATTTGTACTATATCTGCAGTAGAATCTAGATCATAAAATAGTTGAGACCACAAAAAATGTTTATATCTAGTATAAATATCTATCCACAACTCAGATATATAATATCCCTGATGATGCCAAGAAGTCATTATAAAGGATCAGAGAAACTGGAAGGGGAGGGCTGAGATCCAATAGATATTTTGCCATGAGACTGGGTCATTGCCATCTATAATGGAAACTACTGGAAAGCTCTGACTTTCACACTGAGTAAGATGGAGAATATTTAAAGGGCTGAACAGTGAAATAATAATGCATATTTTTAACAGTATTACAGTGGCTATTATTCTGAATTGATTGAAAAGGGAAATAACAAAAATAGACCAATTCAGAAGTCTATGCAATAATTCAACAAAATAAATCATGAAGACATGACTTGATAGGGCTGGACATTTAGCTCAGTGGCATAAGCACCTGCCTGGAAAATGCAAGGTCATGGGTTCAATCCGTGGTACAAAAAAAAAAGTGCCCTGAAGTTGTGACTTCATGTAGTTCCTATCTTGATAGAATGTAGAACCCAGGAAGCAATAAGATGATGCATTCCAATTGCTGAAAAAGATTCGACCAAGAATGCTATACCCAGCAAAACACAGGAAAATTTAAGACACTTCCAGGTCAATATAAGAGGAGAACTTGCATATAGCTATTTATTTTGCCCTCCAAGTAATATTAAAGGCATTTTTTATTTTAAAGAGAATAAAACAAGAAAACAGTGATAAAAAAATTTCAAAACAAGATAATAAGAAAAAAACAGTGGTAAATTTATTTGGTATATTTATCTTTGAAGCAGTTGGTCAGATTATGGGATATAGGCTTGCATATTTGATCAAACAATATAATCACAGACAATTATTTTATTTTATTTTTATTTTTTATTTTATTTTGAAGGTAGTAAAATACAACAGATCAAGACAGAATAAAGCAAATCAAGACAATGCAGTGAAATTGATACAGAACTTAATAGCAAGATACAGAGATAATATATACTATAGTATATCTCATTATACTATATATATACTATTATAGTATATCTCATTTACTATAGTTGTCCTTTCAATCGGGTATAGCAAAATCAAACCCAAAACAGAACATTATAAAACCAATAAAAAGGGAATACTGAATGGAGCAAAACAATCAGAGCAAAGTAAAACAGTGAAAACAATATTTGCCTTCAAACACAAGATAGATGCATATTCTATTGCATTGTGCTTCCCGCATGCCCCGCAGATGCCCGGAATGACACCACTGGCCCACCCCTCAGCCCCGGACCATGTACTCCACAGTGCCATGCTTCTCATACACCCCATGAACACCCAGACTGATGGCACCGGCCTGCCTCTCAGCCCAGGATTGCCTACACTGTCGTGATGTACTTCCTGCATGCTGGGTAGACACCTGGACCCAGGACACCTGCTGTACCCTCCAAGACATTCTGCTACTGATCTAATACTGCTGTTGATCTTCAGTTCCCACAATTTCTCTCAGAACCTTGGACTACAGTGGATTAACCATGCTAGCTTGATGGCAGATCCAGTAATTGTCTCACCCAAACAGAGGATCTTAGCAGGTTCCAGTCAGTGTGGTGAATATGCCCCTAAAATAGAGGGTACAGTGGGTAAATAGGGCCAGTAGTAAAGCTCCCTCCAATTAACTGTAGGAACTTGGTGAGTCTGGCAAGAGTGTGAGTGACTCCTTCCTGCACACAGAGAACTTCAGGCAGGGTGAGGAGTGTGCCAATAAGGACTCCCCCAACTTGAAGAAAATCAAAAGGGCTTATGAGAAACACAGGCACACAATTGGGACATAATAGGGCCTCAGCTGACACAAACACTATGGACAGGGACATTTGGTGACTTGGAATAACATGAAGATAAAGTAACTGCAGGAACTAAAAGTTGACCTACATCAATACTCCTAGGCTTGTCAGCCCAGGAAGAATATAGGATTCACACAAAAGGTCCTGCAGGAGGAATTCAGGTGACTGAACCTCCTTTTCACTGTGATACTCAGCAATCAGACAAACATTAACCACACAGTAGAATCCTAAGATTCACACTACTAACAGTTGAGACTATTGGGATTGAAAGACCAAATAATTGCCCAAAGGGTGAAAATGACAAACAAAAAAGCAAAATGCAATCTCAAATATCTATCCATCAGGAGCAAGTACACATGATGTTGAAATAGAGGGCTTTAAAAGTCATACCCCAGAAAGATATCAAGTGAAATAAAGAAACAAATCCATGAAGCTATAGAGGAAACAAAATTAGAAACAGTTTCTCACATAAAGACAGAAATAACAACCTTAGTAAGGGAGCTGATCAAGGTAGCCAGAGAAGAAATAGATAAAACACACAGCAACATGGGAAATTGATTGAAACCTTGAATGAACAATATAGAAAACAAGCAGAATCTATGAGACAAATTCAAAGAGATATCCAAGAAACAAAAACTTCTACTGAAAGCTGGCAAAACCATTTAAATGAAACTGAGGATAGAATTTCAGACCTTGGCTCTGGTAAGAGACTGTGGCCTCTCCAGGGTGAGAACCATTGGCATTTCCTGAGCTCCACGCCATGTTGGAACTTGGGGCACTGGGAAAACAAGCAGCCAGCTCACTGCTCTGGTAAGCAGCTGTGAGCCTAGTGGTATTCAGTCTATGAATCAAACACCCACACACCCCCATTAACAAGTGGGAGCCAGGGGTCTGAGAGGATGAATGTATGCAGTAAGGGGGATTTCCTTCTATCATCTCTTTGAAGGCAAATATTTTTTTCACTCTTTTGCTCAGTTCTGATTCGTGGTACTGCTTTATTCAATCTTCTGTTTTTATAAGTTTGGTATTTCCTTCATTTTGCTCTACCTGATTAAAAGAAAAGCAAGGGAGATGAAATCAAGATGGCTGACCAGTGAGCAACAAAATACAAAGCCTCCTGGGAGAAACAACTCATCTGCCAGAATAAAACACCCTGGAGAGACCCTGACAGAGGGAGATGAATCCTATTGACACAGGAAGAAATTAAAACTAAAAAAAGCTCATCAAACACGTCAGGACTCTAACTGAAACAGCTAAAAACTATGAGACACAGCATTTTTGCTGTGACCTGCCAAGTTTGTGCTGCCCTGAATTTGCATCAGCTTGAATCCAAGCTGGCCAGTAGAGCTGCCCAAACTTGTTCCTGCCGCAACTCACAGGAGCAACAGCAGGACTGAATTCGGGGGTTGGTGAGCCCAATGGAGAGTGGAACCGGTGAAGGGGCCTTCATTAATCCACCATCAGTGCTGGGAATGAGATCCCCCCATGGGAAGGGCGTGACCAAATAGGCGACATGTTGGAATTGGGCAGGAGGAGCCTGAACTGGGAGCAACAGTGACTTCAGTTGGTTGCTCCATCCCCCAGAGCAGATTTGTGGGATTTGCTTGGACTGGACTGTGCCCCTGGCCAGAACCCAATGAGTGGTCCCAAATCAATTCCCTGCACCTAGCACACACTACCTGGGAGAAAGCCCCTGAAGTTTGGCTGGCCTGGTGGGGAGGAGCAGGAAGGAGAGGGCAGAGGTCCCTCGCCTGCATGCTTTTGAGGAACCATGGCCAACAGGGAAGGGGGCTGGGACTTGCACTGCAGCCTGTGTGGAGGAAGCCAGGACAATGACAGGAGAGAGAGACAAGAGGAGGCTCCCAGCCCAGAACCCTGAGAGCACTGATCCAGGAGAGAGAAAAACAAGGGAGACTGAGGGCCACAAACATGCAACATCAGACATGGCTTCAATGGACATTAAGAGATATCTTTGGGACCTTGTAGACAAGCTCAAAACTGAAATATTAAATCAGGTAAAGCATGATATAAGTAGAGTAATAAAAGAAATGCTCTCAGGAAGGATCTCTCAGGAAGATACAAATGGAAGAAGGGAGGAACACACCAAAAAAAGAGAAACATTTGATAAAGATTATAAAGAAAATATAGAATACATGAAGTAGATTCAAAGAGACTACCAGGAAATTAAAAACTCCATTGAAAGCTGGCAAAACTCCTTAGAAGAAACTAAGGATAGACTATCAAAACTTGAACACAAGTTTGCAATGTATGATCATGAAAGGGAAGATCTCTTAAAAATAACAAGGAAGCAGGCAGTAACAATACAAAGGCTAGAAGATGACAAGAGAATCTACAATTTAAGAATAAGAAATGTGAACAACAAAGCAGGAATACATACTGTTGAATTACAAAGGCTATTTATGGAAATAATTAAGGAAAACTTCCCAAGCATGGGAAAAGATGACATACGGTTATGTGAGGCATACAAAACTCCAGCCACCTACAACCAAAACAGATCTACACCCAGACATATAATAATCAAGATACCAGAAATTCAATATAAAAACAGAATATTAAAATCCGTCAGAGAAAAGAAACAGATTACCTATAAAGGTAAGCCCATCAGAATCACAGCTGACCTCTCAACACAGACCATCAGCTCAAGAAGAGCTTGGAGCGAAGTCTTCCAAGCCCTAAAAGAAAATAACCTCCAGCCCAGATTGATGTATCCTGCAAAACTGTCACTAGAAATTAATGGAGAAACAAGATGCTTCCATGATAAAGAGGAACTGGGGGAGTTTGTGACCACCAATACAACCCTACAGAGAATACTGAAGGACATTCTAGAGAGAGAAAAAAATACTAGGATTTTAGGAACAGTGGCAGAAAGGCCTCAATGAGTGTGCCAAGCAGTAGAAGGAAGGAGAAAACTAGACAAACAGGCAGAAAAATAGCATAGCAGAAATGAGTCAGAGAAGGATAACTAGAATCTCTAACATAGATGGTGGTCTTGATACACTGTATTGTTAAGAGTGCACCAGGATTTAAAACCCATGTTACTCACACTACTCTGCTTAGATGTATTATATTCTGTTCTAGTCATTCTACCTGTACTAGATTTGAGGGCACAGACAGTAATCCCCAAAATAACAGGATATAGTACAGTAATCTTCCTTAATTTCCTATTAAATTAATCTAAAGCTCTGTAAAACCTACACTGTTTTACCATGACTGATTGTAATTGAATCTGGTCCATTAGATTGCTGTTTTGCATTGATAGATTTTACTCAAAGCTGTTATGTTTGATAGTATCAAGTCTGCCAGTATATGCAACTTCACTGAAGATGACAAGATTCACTAGAATATCCACTCTTGTTTGATTATTACCTGGCTTTGAAGTTTTATACTGTCTACAATGTTTTATTTTTACTAATACTGTCATGTACTGCTATATTCAATTATACTGCTGTATTCAATTATACCTGATGATATAGACAATTCTATTGAAGATTATAACAAATAACACAATAATCATTGTAGATCACCTTGTACTGTGGTTTTATACAACTTTTTGGTTTCATGTTGTTATAGGAATTTGTTTTGTTTTGTCTTGCTATGTTTTGTTTTTCCCTCTAATACAGAAAGGATAAAAATACATGTAGAGATTCATGCATGCATAGCATTTACACTCTCACTGTTTGAATATCTACTTTGTTTTTTTTAAATTTTATTTAAAGAAGGGGGAAGCAAAACAGATAAAAAGGGCAGAAACAATACAGAATTTAAAAAAAATAAACAGTAAGAAATCCCTACTTGATACCTTACATATTGTCTTCTTGGATATAGTTGTTCCAGTTACAAAATTAAAGCATTCAAAGTGGACATTCAAACAGTGAGGCTGTAAACAGTTCTGTTCACCAATCCAACAAAAACTTAGTAACATGGTTATAAATCATACACACTCAAGTATACATACAGTTATCTCTTTTAGAGCACTTTCTTTTCCTTCTCTTGCTTTTTTAAAAAAATTGTTTTATTTAAAGAAAAAACTTTAAAACAGAATGGAGTAGAAACAATATAAAATCTCAAAAACAAAATTAATCAAAACAAACAAACAAACAAAAATTGTAACCAGTAAAAATCACTAGTTGATAATTACATATTCTCCTCTTAGATGCAATTGTTCAAGTTACAAAACTAAAGCCCACAATCTGGACATCCAAACAGTGAGACTGCAGTCAGTTTTGTTCATCCATCCAACTAAAACTTTAGCAACATGGTTATTAATTCCACACACTCAAACATACATGCAATTATATCCTTTAGAATATTCTCTTTTCCTTTTTTTTCCTTTACAATAACTATACTCCATTGTTGTAAACTACTTAGAAGTTCTACACATGTATAAGTCTCTACACATATACCTAGCCTTTCTGTATTAGAGGGAGAAACAAATCAAAACAAGTCAGCAATACAAATTCCTAGAGAAGCACGAAATGAAAAGAACATACAAAAAAAAAACCACTAGGTGATCTATGGTAGTCACTATGATGTCTCTAGTTATTTTCAATAAAATTGTCTATATTATCAAATATAATATAAACTTAGCATTGCTTTACATTATTAATAAAATCTAAACATTGGGGACATTATAGGACTTCAAAGGCAGATAACAATCAAACCAGAATAGATATCCTATTGAATCCTGTCATCTTCAGAGTAGTTGCCCCTACTCTCAGACTCAACACTCAAGCATACCAGATTCAAATAAAATCAGTCAAGATAAAACAGTGATATAACCAATCTTCTCCATTTTATCTCTGCCATGCTATTTTTCTGTTGTTATTTGTTTACTTTTCTCCTTGATTCCACTGTCTGCCCCTTTCCTTGAGGCCTTTCTGCCATTATTCCTGGGACCCTGGTGGTTTTCTTTTCTCTCTCTAGAATGTCCTTCAGTATTCTTTGCAGGGTTGGATTGGTGGTCACAAACTCCCCCAGTTCCTCTTTGTTGTGGAAGTATCTTGTCTCTCCATTAATTTTGAGAGACAGTTTTGCAGGGTACATCATTCTGGGTTGGAGGTTATTTTCTTTCAGGGATTGGAATATTTTGCTCCAAGCTCTTTGTGATTTGATGGTTTGCATTGAAAAGTCTGCTGTGATTTTGATGAGTTTTCCTTTATAAGTAATCTGTTGCTTTTCTCTGGCCACTTTTAATATTCTATTCTTGTGATGGATTTCTGGGATCCTGATTATTATATGTCTGGGTGTAGAACTGTTTGGGTTGTAGCTGGCTGGAGTTTTATATGCCTCATTTATTTGAACTTCACTTCCATTACCTATGTTTGGGAAGTTTTCCTTAATTATTTCTGTGAATAGACTTTTTATTTCATTTGTATTTGTTGCTGCATCTTCATTTACATATTTTATTCTTAGGTTATAAATCCTCTTGTCATCTTCTAGCATTTATATCATTCCTTCCTGGTTCCTTGTTATTTTAAAGAAATCTTTCATTTCATGATCATACTTTGCAAATCTATCTTCAAGTTTTGAAAGATTGTCTCTAGTTTCTGTTAAAAGGTTTTGCCAGGTTTCAATGGAGTTTTAATTTCCTGATATTCTTTTTGAATCTGTTTCATATATTCTAGATTTTGTTTATATTCTTCATGAAAGGCTTCTCTCCTTTCTCTGGGTTCCTCTATTCTTTCATTTGTGTCTACTTGAGGATTACCCAGGACTTCTTTTATTAATCTTCTTACATCTTGCTTCACCTGAGTTAGAATTTCAGATTTAAATTCGATGATGAGGTCTTGGATGTATTTGCTTATTTCTGATGAGGCTGTCTCTGACATTACAGGTTTGCTGCTCTCAACCTCCTCTGCATTTACCTCTGTTGGACTCACTTTCCCTGTTTCCACAGTTGGGGACCTTTTGATCTTTCTCTGTCTTGTCATGTTTTTGGCCCCCTTCAGATGGGTGGGTGGTGGTGGTCTCTGGGCCTTTCATTTTGCTTACAGTTTTTCTGCAGTGCACTTTCTAGGGAAGTACTGCCCCTTATTCTGCAGCAGATCTGTGAATTGCATGCTGAGAGCTGGCTCCTCCCCCTATGCCAGTCAACCAGGTTATGCTTCAACAAGTTTGTGTGTTCCCTGGGGTTGCCACTGGCCCAGGAAAGCCTCTTCCCTGGCTATTGAGTTTCAAGCAGGGGTGTGGCCGAGCCCGAGCAGATCCCACCAATCTGCTTTGGACTAGAAGCTATCAGCAGACAATGCCTAGGGCCCTGATTCAAGCCGGCCCTGACCAACTCCAAAATGTCACACAGCCAGTCCTCCCGGTTTGGGGATTCCAGTTCCCATCACTCACCAAAGTTCATGCAGCTCAACTGGCTATTTCCACTCCCCATCTCAGGGCCTCCCCAGCTGAGGGTCTGGAGCTCATCAATCCCCGTTCTCAACAGGGCTGTGATCTCAGCTCCTGAATATCTACTTTGTATGCTTTAATTTTGTAACTTGAACAACTATTTCTAAGATGACATTATGTAATTTATCAACTAGTAATTTCTTATTATTTATATATATTTTTTGAAATTCTGTATTATCTCTACCCTTTACATGCTTTTGTTTCTCTTTAAATAAAAAAATTAAAAAAAAAAGAAAAGCAAATGTGAAGAATATGGGATGTACTATTGTGCCTATAGCTGTTGTCCTGGTGACCTGCTGTGAGGTTCTGTGCCAATTTCACTGCACTGTCTCAGATGGCTTTGTTCTGTCTTGTTTTGCTGCATTTTTTAAAAAAATAGATAAAAAGTAACAAAACACCTCCAAAAAACTCCCAATTCCACCAAAGCTGATACATGGGGTATGGATGAAGAGAAACTCAATAAGCAGCAAAATTATATAAGGTGATTAAAAAGTAAATAACAACAAAACAGATCAGTAAGGTACTGAGCAAGCTGACACATGATATACCTAAACAGATAATGGACTTAAAAAGCAAAAGGAGGAAAAGAAAGTGCTCTAAAGGATATAACTACATGTATGTTTAAGTGTGTAGGGCTGATAACCATGTTGCTAAGTTTTTTTTGGATCATTGAACAGAACTGTTTGCAGCCTCACTGTTTGACTGTCTACTTTGTATGCTTTAATTTTGTAAGTTGAACAACTGTGTCTAAGAAGATAATATGTAATTAATCAACTAGTGATTTTTTATTGTTTATTTTTTTCTGAAATTCTGTATTGTTTCTACTTTTTTGTTTTGCCTTTTTCTCTTTAAATAAAATTACAAAACAAAAAATGAACAAACAAAGAAACAACAACAACAACAACAAAAAAGAATTTCAGACCTTGAGTACAGGATCAATGTCAGTGACCATGAAAGAGTAGGACTTTTAAAAACAACAAAGTAACATGAAATGACAATCCAGCAGCTTCAGGATGATGCCAAGAGAAATAATATAAGACTTATAAGCATCAATGAAGATGCAGAGATCAATGCAAATGACAGGTAAACTATTCAGTGAGGCAATACAAAAATTTTTTTCAAATATGGGGAAAAATCTGATATATAGATAAATGAGGCATATAGAATGCCAGTCACAATCAACATAAATACACACCCAGACACATAATAATTAATATTTCAGACATACAACATCAAAACAGAATACTAAAAGCTGTTAGAGAAAAGACACAACTCACCTATTAAGGAATGCCCATTATAATCATGGCTTACTTTTCAGCACAATCACTCAAGTCAAGACAAGCTTGAAATGAGGTATTTCAAGACCTGAAAATAAACAATTTTCAATCCAGACTGATGTACCCAGCAAAACTTTCATTCAGATTTAATGGAGAAAAAAGATACTTCCATGACAATGAACAATGGAAGAAATTAATGTTCTCCAAACCAACCCTAGAAAGAGTATTGAAAGACATACTAGATAGACATAAAAGTGACCACAATCTCCAGAACAACAACAAAAACAAAACACCAGGTAGGATAAGCAATTAAAAGTGTGGGTAAAGCAGAAAGCAAACAAATGGAACATAATATGGCAAAGTTGAGCCAGTGTATATCAGTGATATCCATAAATGTAAATGACTTCAATTCTCCTACAAAAAGAAATAGACTGAGAGAATAGATCAAGAAACATGATCCCACAATGTTGTGTATACAAGGAACACATCTGACCCAAAAGGAAACTCATAGATTAAAAGTCAAAGGATGGAAAACAGTATTCCATGAACAGGAACCCAGAAAAAAGCAGAGGTTAACCATTCTATTTGTGGACAAAGTGAACTTCAAGCCTAAAATGATTAAAAGAGATAAAGAAGGTCACCATATAATCGTTAGTGGAAAAATTCAAGAGGAAGAACTAATAATTATAAATATATATTCACCAAATACAGGAGCACCCAGCTATATAAGACAGGTACTAATGGAAATGAAAAACAAAATACGTGGAGCACTATCAATAGCAGAGGACCTTAACACTGCATTGTTACAAAGATATAGATCAACTAGAGAAAAAGTCAGCAAAGAAATAATAGAACTGAATCACACCTGTGAGCAATTGGACTTAGTAGATGTTTACAGAGTGTCCCACCCAACCACATCAGAATACACATCCCTCTCATCTGCACATGGGGCATTCTCCAAAATAGGCCATATATTATCTCATAAAACTTTCTTAGGTAAATGTAAAAGGATTGAAATTACCCCATGCATAATATCTGACTATAGCACACTGAAATTGGAAATTAATGGCAAAAGAAATTTCAAAACCTGCATAAATACATGGAAATTAAATTACAACCTTCTGAATAACCAATGGGTTACAGATAAAATTAAGAAATAAAGCAATCCCTACAATTCAATGAAAATATGGAAATAACATACTGTAATCTACAGGATGGAATGAAAGTGGTCTTAAGAAGGAAATATATAACAATAAATTGTCATATCAAGAAAACAGAACAAGCACAAATTAATAACCTAGTGCTTCATCTCGAGTTTCTAGAAAAAGTAGAGCAAGTTAAACCCAAAGCTTAGAAGAGAGGAAATTGTAAAGATTAGAGCATAAATCAATGCAAATGAAACTTAAAAGAAAAATAGAAAGAATGAATGAATCAAAAAACTGGTTTTTTAAGAGAATAAAAAAAGATGAGCTCTAGCTATCCTTATGAAAGAAAAGAAAGAAAAAAATCCCAAATTCACACAGTAAGGACTGAAACAGGGGAAATTACCACAGATCCCGTGGAAATTCAAAAGATCATGAATACCTACTTTGAAAATCTCTATTCAGATAGAGTGGAAAACACAGAAAAAATGGACAAGTTTCTACAAACATATGAAATGCCAAAGTTCAACCAAGAAGATATAGAAATTTTGAATAACCCTATATCAGGTATTGAAATTGAAAATGTAACTAAAAACTTACCAACAAAGAAAAACCCAGGTCCTGGTGGATCCATGGCTGAATTCTATAAGAAATTTAGAGAACATTTTGTTTTATTTAAAGAGAAAAAAAAACAGGAAAAGGTTATAAGTGACACAGAATTTTGAAAAATGATAAACAATAAGAAATCACTAGTTGATAAATTACATATTGTCCTCTTAGAGATAGTTGCTCAAGTTACAAAATTAAAGCATACAAAGTAGATATTCAAACAGTGAGACTGTGAACAGCTATGCATGCATGAGTCTCTACATATATTTCTATCCTTTCTGCATTAGAAAGAAAACCAAAACATAACAAGACAAAACAAAACAAATTCCTATAAAAAAACATGAAACCAAAAAGTCATGTAAAACCAAAGTACAAGGTGATCTACAGTGGTTACTGTGTTGTCTCTTATTATCTTCAATAGAATTGTCTATATCATCAGGCATATTTGGATATAGTAGTATAATTGCATATAGTAGTACATAACAATATTAGTAATAACAAAACATTGTAGACAATGTAAGAGTTCAAAGGCAGATAATAATCAAACCAGCGTGGCTATCCTAGTGGATTTTGTCATCCTCAGTATATTTGCCTATAGTTTCAGACTTGATATTAAAAATCATAATAGCTTTGAATAAAATCTGTCAATATAAAATAGAAATTTAACAAACCAGATTCAATTAAGATCCATAATGGTAAAACAGTGTAAGTTATAAGAGCTTCAGATTAAGTTAATAGGAAGTTAAGGGTGATTACTGTACTATATCCTGCTATTTTGGGGATAACTGTCTGTGCCCTCAAATCTAGTACAAGTAGACAAACTGGAACAGAATATAATCCATCTAAGCAGAGTAGTGTGAGTAATGTGAGTTTTGAATCCTGGTGCACTATTAACAATATCATTTGCTTTCTTTTTTTAGACTCTTCCTGCTCAAGTGGAGAGCTCAGGCCACTCCAGCAGGTTGGGGCTCTGGAAGGTGGCAGCTCAGATGGGTCATGGCTGTAGTGGGTGGCTGCAGGAGTCGTGATCTCCGGCAGCTCAGGCCGTCGCAGCTCGGGTGGGCAGTGGCAACAGCAGGCCAAGGCTTCAGTGACTCGCGGTCCTGTGGGCAGGGGGCTGTGTGAGTCACGAGTTTGGGCCACTCTGGCCGGTCACAGCTCCGGTAGGCACCAGCTCTGATGGGTCCTGGTTGTGGTAGGTGGTGGCTGTGTGAGTTGCTAGCTCAGGCTGCTCTGCGTGTTGCGGATCCAGCGAGTTGCAGCTCCAGCTATGGTGGGTCTTTGCCCCAGTGGGGGGCGGTCACAGCTCTGTGATTCACGAGTTCAAGCTTCTCTGCCCAGTCACAGAGGTGGTGCGAATTTAGGCCTCTGGAGTGAGCTGTGACCACAAATCTCAGCTTCTACAATTTTATCCTTGAGACTGCATATTTGACCAGCTCTTTTGCCTTTAGTTTCTTCCTAAGTTGAGAGGATCCATCTCCCTCTGTCTGGATCTCTCCATGACATTTTAGTCCCGCATGAGTTGTCTCTCTCAGAGAGACTGAGTATCTTGCTGCTTAATGATCTGCCATGTTGAGTATGTGTCCCTTAGAGAAGATTTGATGCCAATCCTCCTTAAACTCTTCAATGAAATTGAAAAGGAAGCAACCCTCCCTAAATCATTCCTGGAGGCAAGTATTACTCTCATACAAAAACCAGAGAGAGACTCAACCAAAAAGGAGAACTATAGGCCGATCTCACTAATGAACACTGAAGCAAATATTCTCAATAAAATACTGGCAAGTAGAATGCAGCAAATAATCACAAACATTATGCATCATGACCAAGTGGAATTCATTCCAGGGATGCAGGGATGGTTTAACATATGCAAATCAATAGATGTAATACACCACATCAACAGAACCAAAAACAAAAACCACATGGTCATCTCAGTGGATGCAGAAAAAGCTTTTGATAAAGTCCAACACATGTTCATGATAAAAACCTTTCAGAAACTTGCAATACACAGTGTCTACCTCAATCTTATAATGGCCATCTATGACAAACCAACTGCCAACATTACAATATATGGACAAAAACTGAAAGCTTTCACTTTAAAATCAGTAACAAGACAAAGATGTCCATCATCACCACTCCTATTCAATATAGTTGTGGAAATTCTAGCTAGGGCAATCAGACAAGAGAGAGAAATAAAAGGAGTAAAGATGGGAAAGGAAGAAGTTAAATTATCACTATTTGCAGATCACATGATACTCTATAAGAAGATCCAAAAACTCCATTAAATGACTACTAGAGGTAATAAACAAATTCAGCAGTGTAGCTGGGTACAAAGTCAACACTCAAAAATCAATAGCATTCCTGTACACAAACAAAAAACTCACCAAGAGAGAAATTATGGAAATATTGCCATTCACTATAGCATCTAAGAAAAGGAAATACTTAGGAATCAACTTAACTAAGAATGTAAAAGACCTATATGCTGAAAATTATGCTATGCTATAAAAAGAGGTTGAAGAGGATATTAGAAAATGAAAAGATATTCCTTGCTGTTGGCTAGAAAGAACTAACATTGTGAAAATGGCCATACTCCCCAAATTGTTATACAGATTTAATGCAATGCCAATCAAAATACCATTAACATACTTCACAAATCTAGAGAAAACACTCCTAAAATCAATTTGGAAACAGAAGAAACCTAGAATAGCAAAGGCAATTCTGGGCAACAGGCAAGAGGCATCTCAATTACTGACTTGAAACTACACTACAAAGCCACAGTGATAAAATCAGCAGGGTACTGGCAAAGAAATAGACCTGAGGATTAATGAAACAGATTAGAAGATGCAAACATAGCTACAAAGACACTCAGCAACCTGATATTTGACAAAGCAGCTAAATATGGTCACTGGAAGAAGGATAGCCTCTTTGATAAATGGTGTTGGAAAAATTGGCTTTCCACATGTCAAAGACTGAAACTAGATCCATGCCTATCACCATTCACAGAACAAAAGTCTAAATGGATAGAAGACCTAAATATTAAAATAGAAACACTAAATTGATTGGAAGATACAGTAGGCAGAAGTCTTGGAGACATAGGGATAGGCAGACAATTCATGAACAAAATGCAAATTGCACAGGAAACACTTCAAAGAATCAACAACTGGGATCTCATATTATTGAAAAGATTTTGCAGTTTGAAAGAAATCACAAACAGAGTGAAAAGAAAACCCATAGAATGGGAAAGAATTTTAGCCAGCAGTCCCTCAGACAAAGGACTTATATCCAGAGCATATAAAGAATTGAAAAAGATCAAGCCCCTCAAATTCAAAAAGCCTCTCCAAAAATGGGCATTAGAGATGAACACACAGTTCTTAGATGAAAATAAACAAATTGTAAATAAAAAATGAGAAAATGTTCAGCATCACTGGTCATGCAAGAAATCCAAATTAAAACAACATTGTAATTTCATCTCACTCTGGAAAGAATAGCTGCCATCAAAAAATCAACTGATAACAAATGTTGGCAAGGCTGTGGGGCAAAAAGAACATTGCTCCACTTTTGATGGGAGTGTAGACTGGTGCAGCCACTATGCAAATTGCTATGGAGAGTTCTCAGAAGACTAGGATTGGAAGTTCCATCCAATCCAGTTATTTGCCTCCTGGGTATTTTCCCAGCTAAACTGAAAAGTTCATATCACAGTGATATATGAGCACCAATGTTCATAGCAGCACAATTTGTGATAGCTAAATCTTGGAAACAACCAAAATGCCCATCTGCCACAGAGTGGATGAAAAAGATGTGGTATTTTTATACAATGGAATATCACTGAGCTATAAAAAAGATGATCTTGAGGCCTTCATAGGTAAAAGGAGACAACTTGTGACTATCCTCATAAGTGAAATAAATATCATATTTATAAATATCACATTTTATCTCTAGTGTAGAAAGTAATAAGAATTATAGGAGTAATAAAACACAAAAGGTGCAATTGCTATTGCAAAAAAGAGAGGAAAAGAGAGTGCTCTAAAGGATATAACTGCATGTTTGTTTAAGTGTGTAGGATTGATAACCATATTACTAAGTTTTTGTTGCATTGTTCAACAGAATAGTTTTCAGTCTCATTGTTTCAATGACCACATTTTATGCTTTGATTTCATAATTTGAACAGCTATTACTAAGAGAACAATATGTAATTTATCAACTAGTGGTTTCTTACTATTTATCATTTTGGTATTCTGTGTTGTTTCTACCCTTTTTTCTGTTTTTCTTTTTTCTCTTTAAATAAAATTTAAAAAATACAAGATAGAAGGAAATCCCCCATATTTGCAATATTGCATACAGTCATCCTTCCAGGAGATGTTCAGATCTCTGGCCCCTAGTTGCTAATGGGGGGATGGGATGTTTGATTCTCATCTTGCTCTGTGTTAGGATCATGGGAGATGCTGACTGATTTTCTTCCTGGCTCACACCAGAGTCCCTTACCAGGAAGGGAGTCATGTTGCTTTCTTGCTCAGCCCCATAAGTTCCACCATGGCTGTATCTTGGGTGATGCTGACTGGTTCTATTCCTGGCTCACCAATTTTTTTTTTTGTTTTAAAGAGGGTAAAATAAAACATAACAAAACAGAACAAAGCAAATTAGAAGACTATAGTGCAAGTGACAATGGATTTCAAAGCAAGACAACAGGAAATCAGCAGGGGCTACTGTAATGTCTCTTGTTTTCTTCTAAATAGTTGTTTGTATCTTCACACACAACAAATTCAAACAAAACAAAATAGTATGAGACTGATCAAAACAGAAGAATGAAGGCATTACAGGCCTTCAGAAGCAGACAATAGAAAACCAACAATGGTTATCATACTATCTCTTGTTCTCTTGAAAATAGCTGTTCATACCTTCATAGATATTGAAATTAAATAATACAAAACAGACTAAAATCACTCTGAAGAAAGAATAAAAGCATTACTGGACTTTACAGCGTGAGGATAGGAAATTAGCTATGGCTAGCATAATATCCTTTTCTTCCAAGTAGCTGTTCACATCATGATGCATAATACAATCAGTTCTTTTGCATTGATAAGAAGAAGTTCTAGGCATCTATATCTATCCTTTCTGCACTAGAAGGAAGAACAAAACAAAACAAAACACATTAGTAGAACAACAAGAAATGAAAAGCACAATTAAGTAACAATAGCAAAGAGCCCAACACACTGATGATATAGGCTTTCAAAACAAGGTGTTAGGGACTAAGGTTGTTATTTTACACAGTAATTTTCAAAAGAGTTCCTCAGAATCCCAGATACAAACATACAAAATTGATCCAATTCTATGAATGTTAACAGTTTTGTTCCAAGAACTAATAGAATTAGTAGCAAAATCATCTTAGATACCTTAAGGAGGTTTATAAAAATTAATATATTTTTTATTTTCCCTTCTTTTTTCTTTTTCATGAATTACAAAATATACACATGCATAATTGACCAAACAATATAAGCACAGATTCTTTTTAATGAACTAAAAGAAATTAGTAGTATAGCTATCTTATGTTTATAAATTTTTTTCTTTTCCCTTCCTTCATTTCTCCTTTCACCTATCTCAGTTCATTCCTTATGAGCAGCTTCTTTCTCTCACAATAACGATTGTAGGTTTTGGATCTTTTTTTTTTTTTTTTTTTGGTACCAGGGTTCAAACTCACAACCTTGTGCTTGCCAGGCAGGCACTTATGCCACTGAGCTAAACCCGCAGGCCCTTGATTTTTTTTTTTTATATAGCTTTTGGATCTTATTTACTCTTTCAGTTTCTTACATTGGGGAGACAATATGATGTTCACGCATGCAAGTCTGATTTATTTTGCTTATGAGGATGGGCTGAAGTTGCATCCATTTACCTGCAAAAGCTTCAAGTTAAGGTGGCCTTAACAGCCCATTGTCACAAAGAGATAGATCAACTAGACAAAAAGTCAGCAAAGTAATAACAGAGCTGAAACATACCTGTGAGAAATTTGACTTAGTAGATGTTTACCGAGTGTTCCACCCAACCACATCAGAATACACATTCTTCTCAGCTGTTCACAGGACATCCTCCAAAATAGACCATATATTACCCCATAAAACATTCTTAAGTAAGTGCAAAGGCATTGAAATCATAATGTGCATAATATCTGATGATAGCACACTGAAATTGGAAGTAAATGGCAAAAGAAATTGCAAAATCTGCATAAATCCATGGAAATTAAATAACAACCTTTTGAATAGCCAGTGGGCTACAGATGAAATTAAAGAAGAAATAAAGCAATACCTATAATTCAATGAAAATACAGAAACAACATACTGTAATCTGTGGGATGCAATGAAAGTGGTCTTAAGAGGGAAATGTATAGCAATAAATTGTCATATCAAGAAAACAGAATGAGCACAAATAAACAACCTAATGCTCCATCTCAAGCTTCTAGAAAAAGAAGAGCAAGCTAAACCCAAATCTCATAGAAGAGAGGAAATTGTAAAGATTAGAGCAGAAATCAATGCAATTGAAACTAAAAAAATAAAAAGAATTAATGAATGAAAAAGCTGGTTCTTTAAGAGAATAAACAAAATTGACAAAGCCCTAGCTAACCTTATCAAGAGAAAGAAAGAAAAAACCCAAATTCAAGCAATAAGAACAGAAAAGAGTGAAATTACTAAAGATCCCCTGGAAATTCAAAAGATCATGAATATGTACTTTGAAAATCTCTAGTCACATACAATGGAAAACAAAGGAAATGGACAGATTTCTAGAAGCATATGAACTACCAAAGCTCATCCAATAAGATATAGCAATTCTGAACAACCCAACATCAGCTATTGAAATTGAAAACGTAATTAAAAACTTATGAACAAAGAAAAGCCAAGGTCCTGATGGATTCACAGGTGAATTCTACAAGGAAGTTAAAGAAGATTTGATGCCAATACACCTTAAACTCTTTAATGAAACTGAGAAGAAAGCAATCCTCCCTAAATCATTCCTGGAGGCAACTATTACTCTGATACCCAAACCAGAGAAAGATGCAACAATAAAAGAGAACTATAGGCCAATCTCACTAATGAACACAGATATATAGATTCTCAGTAAAATACTGGTGAATAGAATGCAGCAAATCATCAAGAAGATTATGCATCATGATCAAGTGGGGTTCATTCCAGGAATGCAGGGATGGTTTAACATACGCAAATCAATAAATGTAATACACCACATCAACAAAGCCAAAACCAGAAAAGAAATGGCCATCTGAATAGATGCATGAAAAAGGTTTTGATAAACTCCAACACATGTTCATGATAAAAACCCTTCAGAAACTCACAATACACAGTATTTACCTGTGGCCACTCTTATAAAGGCCATCTATGACAAATCAATAGCCAACATTATACTAAATGGACAAAAACTGCAAGCTTTCATTTTAAAATCACCAACAAGACAAGGATGTCCACTATCACCACTCCTTTTCAATGTAGTTCTGGAAACACTAGCCAGGGCAATCAGACAAGAGAGAGAAATAAAAGGAATAAAGATAGGAAAATAAGAATTTAAATTATCACTATTTGCAGATGACATGATACTCTATATGGAAGATGCAAAAAACTTCATTGAAAGACTACTAGAGGTAACAAAGAAGTTCAGCAGTGTAGCTGGATACAAAGTCAGTGCTCAAAAATCAATAGCATTCCTGTACACAAACAAAAAACTTACCAAGAGAGAAATTATGGAAATATTGCCCTTTTCCAGTACCATGCTGATTTTATCACTGTTGCTTTACAGTACTGTTTCAAGTCAGGAATTGAGATGCCTATTGTCTTATTTTTGTTGCCCAGAATTGCCTTTGGTATTCTAGGTTTCTTCCGTTTCCAAATGAATTTTAGTAGTGTTTTCTCTATATCTGTGATGTATGTCAGTGGTATTTGGATTGGGATTGTGTTAAACCTGTATAACAGTTTTGGGAGTATGGCCATTTTCACAATGTTGCTTCTTCCTAGCTAAGAGCAAGGAATATCCTTCCATTTTCTAATATCCTCTTCAATCTCCTTTATCAGCGTAGCATAATTTTCAGCATATAGGTCTTTTACATTTTTAGTTAGGTTGATTCCTGTTATAATTGCTCTTGTTAAAAAGCGGAAATAGGAAGTGCTATAAAAGATATAACTGCATGTATATTTAAGTGTGTAGGATTGATAACCATATTTCTATGTTCTTTTTGGATTGTTGAACAGATCTATTTTCAGTCTCACTGCTTGCATTTGAATTTCATGTGCTTTAGTTTTTAACTTGAACAACTATTTCTAAAAGAATAATATGTGATTTATCAACTAAAAAATAGAGGAGCACTGCAAAAATATGTAAACCTTGAATAAGCAATATAAGAAACAAGTAGAAAACACAAAACAGGCTTCAAGAGATATCCACAAGATAAAACATTCCATTAAAAATGGGAAAAACTGCCTCAATGAATGTGAAGATTGATTTTTCACACTCAAAGACAAGATTGCAGCTAGTGCACAGGAAAGGGAAGAGCTTTTAAAAATAAAAAGGAATCAGGAAATAACAATTTAACAGTTGCAAGATGATGCAAAGTAAAACAATGTAAATTTCTGGGGTAAAATAAAACATATATATGAGTGCATGAACTTCTATTTTGAATAACAGAATAGAAATAATGAAAACTAAACAAGGAATGTGATCAAGGACTTAAAAACCAGTCTAAAGTAAATCCAAAATTGCTACCATAATATATCTTGCTATATTTGAAATTGCTGCTCCTTCCATCAGATTTGACATAATCGAATGAAACAAAATAGAATAAAACCCAACCCAGCAAAACAATGGAAACTATATAAGACTTTGAAAATAAGGAATTAGGAAAAAAAAATGGATAGAACCCACAGAAGGAGATCCCCTATAGATGTCACACTACATACCAGTATCCCCTAAATCTGTGATCAAACTACTGGTCTTAAAATTCCAATGATAGAGAAACATCAAAGCACCATACTCATCGAATTGCATTTCACCTCTATAGCTATCATCACAGCCTGTGCTTCTGTGAATAAGCCTGTCCCTTACAGATGGGGTTGAGTTGTGTGCCTTGGTAATTCTTGTTGCCAGCCTGCATGCTACAAGGAGCTGGGGTATGTCTGTTCCAGTCTGGTGACAGGCTGCATGTGGTGCTGTTCCCCAGAATAGGCGTGCTACCTGGTGTGACTTTGTCTCTCTACCTCTGGTCCACAAATGTTGCTGACTCATGGGAGGGGCTGGGGTCTCTCTGTTCCAGTCCAGTGGCAGCCCATGCATAGCCTTGATTCTCAGACCTGGCAGCACAATTTGTAATGGTTACATTTTGGAAACAAACCAAATGCCCACCACAGAAGAATGGATTTAAAAAGCTACTTTTTAAAACGTTATTGGAATACTACTTGGCTGCAAAAAAGGATAAACTTGAGATACTGCTAGGTAAATGGATGAAATTTGAAATTATATTCACAAATGAAGTATAATAGACTTGGATGTGTAAATATCATATTGTCTCCATTGTATAACAAGTTGAAAAAGTAAATAAGATCTAAAATGTTAACTAGATATTGTGAAATGGAAAGAAACCATTCAAAAGCAAAGAGAAACTGTGATGAGGGAAACGAGAAAAGAAGGCTTGAACTTTGTCTTGCAAACCAAAACTGCACACAGCAATTTCCATCCCACAGGGAAGCCTAGGCGCATTGCTGGAGACTTGTAGCATACAGCTCAGCATGCCCCATCACCAGAGTATCCACAGAAAGGTTCCCTCTGGCATATCCAGGCCCTTCTGAGCAACCCTCAGTGTCCTATAGCCACCTGTGCTCTGCCTCATGAGTCAAAATTGCATGCAGTATTTTCCATCCCATGGGGAAGACTTAGTGTGTTGCTCTGAGACTGGTAGGGCTCTTCCCAGCATCCCCCATCACTGGAAGACTCAAGGGAAAGTCACTCTGGCTGATTTTGCCCACACCCAGAAATATGAGAGTGGCCTGCAGGAGCCTGCACACCATCGCATGAGCCAAATGTTCATGCAGCAATTTCTATCCCATGGGGAATCTTTGGTGCATCACTTGGAGCCGGGTATGGCCCCATCCAGTGTCTCCCATCACTAGAGAATGCATGGGAAGGTCCCTCTGGGCCTACTTGGGCCCTGTCCAGAAACCTAGAGTGGCTAGGAGCTACCTGGTAAGGCTTGTCCAATGACTTCCACTCCAATGGGGAAACTCCCTGCAGTAGGGATAGATATTCTCAACCCAAGAAACAACTGAGACCTTGCCTTCAGCTTCCCTAAGGGAATATAGGGAAATGACTAAACAGAAGAGTAACATGGAATCTCAAACCTCCAGCTCAGCCCAAACAAGACTTCAAGACATAGACGTAGAAGAAAATGTAGGCCATACACCTGAAACTCCTGAAATGGTAGTGACTGCAGTAAAGAAACAACTCTGGGAAGCTTTAGAAGAACTCAGATCAGAAATAATCTCCCAGGTAACAGAAGAAATGCCAAATGTAATGAAGGAAGTGCTGAACACATCTAAAGAAGATGTAGTTTAAAAACTAGAGGAACAATGCACAAAAGATGGAACCCTTGAATGAACTATATAAAAAAAACAAATAGAATGCATGAACCAGATTCAAAGAAATATCCAGGAAATCAAAAATTCCATTGAAAGTGGACAAAAATGCCTCAATAAAAGGGAAGATACACACTCAGACCTAGAAGGCAAGTTTGCAACTAGTGAACAGGAAAGGAAAGATCTTTGAAATATAACAAGGAATCAGGAAATAACAATTGAACAGCTGCAAGTTGATGCAAAGGAAACAACATAAGACTGATAGGTATAAACTAAAAAGAAGGTGACAACACAAATGATATGAGGCTATTTACAGAATTAATAGCTGAAAATTTCCCAAACATGAGAATGGAAACTGACATACAATCAGTGAAGCATACAGAACTCAAAATAGCCAAAACCAAAATAAAACTACACCCAGACATATAATAATCAACATCCCAGAAATCCCACATGAGAACATAATACTAAAAGCCTTTAGCGAGGAGAGACAGATAACCTATAAAGGAAAGCCTAGCAGATTGATGGCAGACTTCCCAACACAAACAATGAAGTCAAGAAGAATATGGAGTGAAGTATTTCAAATCCTAAAGGAAAACTATTTCCAACCCCGATTGATGTATGCTGCAAAACTGTCCTTCAACATGGATGGAGAAATAAGATACTTCTACCAAAAAGAACAGCTGAAGAGCTTCATGACCAGCAAACCAACCTTGCAAAGAATACTGAAAGACATTCTAGATAGACATAGGAAAAAACCACTAAGCAAGGCAAAAAATTAAACAGAGGGTAAAGATAAAGAACCAACAGCAGAAAGATAGCATGTCAAAAATAAACCAATATATGTCAGTTATAACCATTAATGCAAATGGCCTCAACCCACCAATTAAAAGAAACAGCCTGGCAGAATGGACAACAGCAGAAAGATAGCATGTCAAAAATAAACCAATATATGTCAGTTATAACCATTAATGTAAATGGCCTCAACCCACCAATTAAAAGAAACAGCCTGGCAGAATGGATCAAGAAACAACATCCAACCATATGCTGTATACAGGAAACTCATCTAACCCAAAAGGAAACTCATAGACTGAAAGTACAAGGATGGAAAACAATACTTCATGAAACAGGAACCAAAAAGAACAGGGGGAGCTATTCTCAATTTTTTTTATTTGAAGAAGGGTAAAACTAAACCTAACAAAACAGAACAAAGCAGATCAGAGGAAAACAATGTAGGGGACATAGATTTCAAAGCAAGACAGCAGGAGATGTACAGTGGCTGCCATAATGTCTCTTGTTTTCTTCTAAATCATTGTCTATATCTTCACACACAATGAACTCATACAAAACAAAATAGTATAAAGCTGATCAGAACAGCGTAATGAATGCATTATAGGTCTTAAAACCAGATAATAGGAAAATCAACAATGACTGCCATAATGTCTCTTGTTCACTTCAAAATAGCTGTCTATAACTTCATGTATATGTTGAAATTATATAATACAAAACAGACTAAAACCATTCTGAACAAAGAATAAAATCATTACTGGATTTCACAGCATGATGATATGGAATCAGCAATGGATGCCCTAATGTCTCTTTTTCTTCAAAGTAGCTCTTCATTGCATCACGCATAATGTAATTGTTCTTTAAACTGTTTTTTTAAATTTTTATTTTATTTTATTTTTTATTTAAAGAGAAACAAAAGCATGTAAAAGGTAGAGATAATACAGAATTCCTAAAAAAAGATAAACAATAAGAAATCACTCGTTAATAAATCACATATTTTCCTCTTAGAAATAGTTGTTCAAGTTACAAAATTAAAGCATACAAAGTAGATAGTCAAACAGTGAGAGTGTAAACAGCTATGCATGCATGAATATCTATCCTTTCTGTATTAGAGGGAAAAGCAAAACTTAGCAAGACAAAACAAAACAAATTCCTATAACAACATGAAACCAAAAAGTTGTATAAAACCACAGTACATGGTGATCTACAATCATTACTGTGTTGTTTCTTATTATCTTCAATAGAATGTCTGTATCATCAGGCATAATTGAATATAGCAGTATAATTAAGTAAAGCAGTAAATAACAATATTAGTAAAAATAAAACATTGTAGACGGTATAAAACTTCAAAGGCAGGTAATAATCAAACCATAGTGGATATTATAGTGGATCTTGTCTTAAGTGCAGTTGCCTATACTCTCAGAGTTGATACTATCAATGATAACAGCTTTGAATAAAATCTATCAATACAAAACAGTCATCCAACAAACCCGATTAATCACAATCAGTCATGGTAAAACAGTGTAGGTTTTACAGAGCTTTAGATTAAGTTAATAAAAAATTAATGATGATTACTGTACTGTATCCTGTTATTTTCAGAATTACTGTCTGTGCCCTCAAATCTAGTACAGGTAGAATGACTGAAAGAGAATATAATACATCTAAGCAGAGTGGTGTGAGTAATGTGGGTTTTAAATCCTTGTGAACTATTAACAATATAGTGTATCAAGACCATCTATATTAGAGATTCTAGTTATCCTTCTCTGCCTCATTTCTGCTATGCTAGTTTTCTGCCTTTGTTTGTCTAGTTTTCTCTTTCATTCTACTGCCTGCCCCACTCACTGAGGCCTTTATGCCACTGTTCCTAAAATCCTGGTAATTTTTTTCTCTCTGTCTAGAATGTTCTTCAGTATTCTCTGTAGGGTTGGATTGGTGGTCATAAACTCCTCCATGGAACAGAGGAGTCATGGAAGCATGTGGTTTCTCCATTAATTTCTAGTGACAGTTTTGCAGGCTACATCAATCTGGGCTGGAGGTTATTTTCTTTTAGGGCTTGGAAGACTTCGCTCCAAGCTCTTCTTGAGCTGATGGTCTGTGTTGAGAAGTCAGCCGTGATTCTGATGGGCTTACCTTTATAGGTAATCTGTTTCTTTTCTCTGATGGATTTTAATATTCTGTTTTTATATTGAATTTCTGGTATCTTGATTATTATATGTCTGGGTGTAGCTCTGTTTTGGTTGTAGGTGGATGGAGTTCTGTATGCCTCACATAACTGAATGTCATTTTCTTTTCCCGTGCTTGGGAAGTTTTCCTTAATTATTTCCATGAATAGCCTTTGCAATTTGCCTGTATGTACTCCTGCTTCTTTGTTCATGTTTCTTAAATTGTAGATTCCCTTGTCATCTTCTAGCCTTCGTATTGTTACCACCTGTTTCCTTGTTCTTTTTAAGAGATCTTCCCTTTCATGATCACACATTGAAAACTTGTCTTCAAGTTTTGATAGTCTATCCTTAGTTTCTTTTAAGTAGTTTTGCCAGCTTTCAATAGAGTTTTTAATTTCCTGGTAGTGTCTTTGAATCTGCTTCATGTATTCTATATTTTCTTTATATTCTTTATCAAATGTTTCTCTCCTTTTTTTGTATTCCCCCCTTCTTCCATCTGTATCATCCTGAGAGATGCTTCCTGAGAGCATTTCTTTTATTACTCTACTCATATCTTGCTTTACCTGATTTAATGTTTCAGTTTTGAGCCCATCTACAAGGTCCCAAAGATATCTCTTAATGTCCATTGAAGCCATGTCTGATGTTGTGTGTTTGCCACCCTCAGTCTCCCTTGTTTTTCCCTTCAGGGTTCTGGGCTGGGGGCCTCCTCCTGCCTCTCTCTCCTGTCATGGCTCTGGCTTCCTCCACACAGGTTGCAATGCAAGTCCCAGCCCCCTTCCCTGTTGGCCACGTTTCCTCTGAAGCATGCTGGTGAGGGAACTCTGCCCTCTCCTGCCTGCTCTTGTCACTGAGGTGTAAGCAGTGGCTGTTTGCCTGGCCCTCCCCACCAGGCCAGCCAAACTTCAGGTGTCTTCACCTTGTCAGTGCTTTCTAGGCACAGGGAATCAATTTGGGAGGACTCATAGGGTCCCAGCCAGGGGTGTGGCCCAGTCCAAGCAAATCCCATGAATCTGATCTTGGGAGGCAGGAACCAACTGAAGTCACTGTTGCTTGCACTATAAAAGATATAGCTGCATGTATTTTTAAGTGTGTGGGATTGATAACCATATTTCTAGGTTCTTGTTGCATTGTTGAACAGATCTGTTTGCACTCCCACTACTTGAGTGTCCACTTTGTGTGCTTTAATTTTGTAACTTTAAAACCTATTTCTAAAAGAACAATGTGTAATTTATCAACTAGTGATTTCTTACTGCTTATCTTCTTTTCTTGAAACTCTGTAATATTTCTACCTCTTTCCTGTTTTTTTTTCATGTTAAACAAAAAAAAAAAAAAAAAAAAGGAAAGAAATTGCCAGATCATGGAAACAACTTAAGTGCCCATCAACTGAGGAATGAATTAAAAAATTGTGGTACTTCTATACAATGGAGTACTACTCAGCTATGAAGAATGATCACATAGAGATATTTATAGATAAATGGATGCAACTTGAGTTTATAGTCATAAGCAAAATAAATCAAACTCATATGTATAATACCATACAGTCTCCCTAGTGTAACAAATGGTAATATTACATAAGATTCTATGGTAATCATGGTACCCCATTACATTGCTTTGAAGACTTTTAATGTTTTCATTCATTGGTTGGAGTGGTTTTATTCGGTTTTGTTAGACATTATGTATAATGTTATGAACAGCATGTAAGACATTTTGACAGCCATTGATGATTTAATATTATCTGGCTTTGAAGTCTGCTTTTGTTCTTCTATTTCCATTGGTTCTATCATGTTGTGTCTTATTGAAGTTTTAATATGTATGATAATATAAATAAATTTTAATGGAAAGTGAGATATTATAGTTAGCCATTGTTCAACTTCTGTTATTTGACTCAGAATGCTTTGTGTTACAAGTTTTATTCTCTTGAATGCTTTTATTCTGTTTTATTATGTTTGATATTATTGTGTGTGAAGCTATGCTCAACTATTTCAAAGAAGGATATTATGGTAGCTACTGTTGATATCCAACTGTCTGGTGAAGTACTATGTTGCTTGAATTGTTCTGTTCTGATCTGCTTTGTTGTGCCCTCTTTTGTTTTATTCTCTGTAAAATAAAATTTAAAAAAAGAAAAGATGAAGGAAAGAGAACTGGTTTGATGTAGCCAGCTTAATTCCTCATCATTCAAAACCCTTTGGAGACTCAGGGGAGTGTCCTTGCGATTTTCATAGGGTGCTCTTTCTGCTGAAGCATCAAATATGGCTGTCGGTACACAACAGATGCCCTGCACTTTGGCCCCAGACTGGGCCTGTCCCAGGGCAGCTCCAGCCCGAGGCAGCAGGGACACAAGATCTGCTTTGCACCCCATAGTGGGGGCAGATCGAGCACACAGAGCATGGTGAGGTGGGGCCCAGTGCTCACCCCAAACCCATTTTTTATGTCTAGAGGAGCATGAAGTATTTTAAATCCTAAAGGAAAATGTCTTCCAACCCCAATTGATGTACTCTGCAAAACTGTTTTTCAAAATGTATGGAGAAATAAGAGGATTTCCATGACAAAGAACAGCTGAAGTACTTCATGACCAGAAAACCAACTATGCAAAGAGTATTGAGACATTCTAGATAGACATAGAAAAAGACACTAAGCAAGGCAAACAACTAAACAGACGTGAAAAGTAAAGAGTCAACAGCAGAAAGACAGCGTGTCAACAGTAAACCAATATATATCAGTTAAAATCATTAATGTAAATGGCCTCAATTCATCAATTAAAAGAAACTCACTGGCAAAATTAATCAAGAAACATATTGAAGCATCAACTGTATATAATAAATGCATTTAACCCAAAAGGAAATTCATAGACTGAAAGTCAAAGGATGGAAAACAATACTTCATGCAAGTAGAAACCCCCTCCAAAAAAAAAAAAAAAAAAACAGGGGCAGCTATTCTCTTTGCAGACAATATGGATCTCAAACCAAGAATGATCAAAAGAGATAAAGAAGATCACTGCATACTAGTTAGGGGAAAACTCCAAGGGCACTCCATGCTCCTCTTGACTTCATTGTTTGTGTTGAGAAGTCTGCTATGAATCAGGTAGGCTTTCTTTTATAAGTGATCTGTCTCCTCTTTAGCAGCTTTTAATATTCTGTTCTTATGTTGGATTTTTGGGATGGTGATTATTACATGTCTGGGAGTAGTTTTATTTTGGTTGTGGCTATTTTGATTTCTATATGCTTCACTGATCTGTATGTCAGTTTCCATTCTCATGTTTGGGAAATTTTTAGCTATTACTTCTGTAAATAGCCTCTTGATATCATTTGTGTTGTTACCTTCTTTTTCATTTATACCTATCAATCTTATATTGCTCTTCTTTTCATCATCTTGTAGCTGTTGAATTGTTATTTCCTGATTCCTTGTTATTTTTACAAGCTTTTTCTGTTCCTGTTCACTAGTTTCAGTCTTATCTTTGAGGTCTGAAAATCCATCTTCACATTCATTAAGGCCCTTTTTCCAGTTTTTAGTGGAATGTTCAATTTTATGTTCAATTTTATGAAATCTTGTTCATTCAAGATTTACATCTTTGTACATTGTTCCTCTAATATTTTAACTATGTCTTCTTTAGATGTGTTCAACCTTTTTTCCTTGCATTTATCATTTCTTGTTTTACCTAGGAGATAATTTCTGATCTGAGTTCTTTTATAGTTTCCTGGAGTTGTTTCTTTATGTCAGTTGCTACCATTTCAGGTATTTCAGGTGTATGGCTTACATTTTCTTCTATGTCCATGTCTCTTAGGCTTGCTTGTGATGGGCTGATGGTTTGAGGTTGAATTTTTCTCTTTTGCTTTGTCATTTTCCTATATTTCTGGGCTCTGAACAATGTTCCAAGGCTTCCCTCTGCACTTAAAATCACCTTATGCAATTTCACTTCTGATGGCAGGATACAGGCAGCTGTCTGCAGGGGTCACTTAGTATAGCCCAGTTAGGCCCACAGGGACCTTTGATAAGGCCTCCATTGATTTGGGAAGCTGAGTGAGGTCTTTCTGTCTCATAGTGATGCTCCAAAGCTTCCCTGTGGAAAAAAATGGTTTCCTGTGTGCTGGAAATCACCTCATACTAGAGTCTGAATGCAGGCAGCTGTCCATGCCCAGAGGTTGCTGGTTGTGGCCCAGGTAAGTTCCCCTGAGTCAGGGCGGGCCCAAGGTGGAGGTTCTAGGCAGTCTATGCCTGATACTGGCTTCTGCTAAGTTCCTGGAGGCAGGGCGGGCCTATGGTGGAGATTCTGGGCAGCAAAGCCCTGATGCAGGGTTCTGCTAAGTTCCTCATTCTGCTTTCTTGATATGACAGTTTATTGCTTTATATTTCCCTCTTAAGACCGCTTTCATTGCATCCCACAGATACAGTATGCTGTTTCTGTATTTTCATTGAATTGTAGGTATTGCTTTATTTCTACTTTAATTTTGTCTGTAGCCCACTGGCTGTTCAAAAGGTTGTTATTTCGTTTCCATGGATTTATGCAGATTTTGCAATTTCTTTTGCCATTTATTTCCAATTTCAGTGTGCTATAATCAGATATTATGCACGTTATGATTTCAATACCTTTGCACTTACTTAAGAATGTTTTATGGGATAATATATGGCCTATTTTGGAGAATGTCCCATGTGCAGCTGAGAAGAATGTGTATTCTGATGTGGTTGGGTGGAACACTCTGTAAATGTCTACTAAGTCCAATTGCTCACAGGTATGATTTAGTTGTGTTATTTCTTTGCTGACTGTTTGTCTGGTTGATCTATCTCTTTATGACAATGGCCTGTTAAGATCTCCTGTTATAATTGTATTCTTGTGTATTTGGTTTTTCGTGTCCATTAGTATCTGTCTTATATAGTTGGGTGCTTTTGTATTTGGCGCATATATATTTATAATTGTTAATTCTTCCTCTTGAATTTTTCCACTAACAAGTATGTAGTGACCTTCTTTATCTCTTTTAATCATTTTAGGTTTGAAGTTCACATGTTCTGCAAATAGAATAGCTACCCCTGCTTTTTTCTGTCTTCCTGTTGCATAGAATACTATTTTCCATCCTTTGACTTTTAACCTATGAGTTTCCTTTTGGGTAAGATGTGTTTCTTGTATACAGCCTATTGTGGGGTCCTGTTTCTTGATCCATTCTCTCAATCTATCTATTTTTATAGGTGAATTGAGGCCATTGGTATTTATGGATAGCACTGATATGTACTGGCTTGACTTTGCCATGTTATGTTCCAGTTGTTTCTTTTGCTTTTCCTCTTATTTAATTGCTTATCCTACCTGGTCGTTTCTTTCTGTTGTTGTTTTGGGGATTGTGGTCATTTTTCTCTCTGTCTAGTATGTCTTTCAGTACTCTTTCTAGGGTTGGTTTGGTGGACATGAAGTTCTTCAGTTGTTCTTTGCCATGGAAGTATCTTGTTTCTCCATTAAATTTGAATGAAAATTTTGCTGGGTACATCAGTCTGAGTTGAGGGTTGTTTTTTTTCAGGGATTGAAATACCTCACTCCAAGATCTTCTTGACTTAAGGGTTTGTGCTGAAAAGTCTGCCCTGAATCTAATGGGCTTTCCTTGATAGGTGAGCTGTGTCTTTTTTCTGACAGCTTTTAATGCTTTATGTCTGAGATCTTAATTACTTTGTGTCTGGGTGTGGATTTATGTTGGTTTGTGACTGGTATCCTATATGCCTCACTTATCTGCATATCAGATTCTTTCCCCATGTTTTTGAAATTTTCTGCTATTATTTTTGTAAATACTTTATGTATGTCATTTACCTGTACTCTTGTATCTTTGCTAATGCCCATTATTCTTATATTGTTGCTCTTGGCATCATCATGGAGCTTCTGGATTGTCATTTCATGCTGCTTTGTTATTTTTAAAAGTTCTATCCTGTCCTGATCACTAAATATGATCCTGTCCTCAAGGTCTGAAATCTTATCGTCAGCTTCCTTTAGGCCATTTTGCATGCTTTCAATAGAATTTTTTGTTTCTTGGATGTCTCTTTGAGTTTGTTTCATGAATTCTGCTTGTTTTCTATATTGTTCATTCAAAGTTTCAATGAGTTTCCCATGCTTCTGTACTTTTTTCTCTAGTTCTTCTTTAGCTGCATTGAACAACTCCTTTACTAAAGTTGTTATTTCTATCTTTACATGGGAGACTACTTCTAATTTGATTTCCTCTATAGCCTGATGCATTTGTTTTTTTATTTCACTGGCTATCTTTTCAGAGATTCCCAGTGTGTTACTTTTGGGGTCCTCTGTTTCAATGTCTCCTATACTTGCTTCTGGTGAACTATGTTTGAGAATGCATTTTGCTTTTTTGTTTTGTCATTTTCACTCTGCCTGGTGTTTTCTATGTGTGGGAGGGGATCACACACACTCTTTTCAGACACACCAAAGTCTTACAATTAGTTGCAGAGGGTTTTTATTACTGGCCCTATTGATCCACTGTACACCTCTATTTTAGGGGTATACTCACCACATTGATACAGTCAATCCTGTGTAGTTCAAAGTTCACCACCTGGGAGCAAAGTTCCAAATTTTCTCACAGTAGCTGGATACTGCTGAGATCATCTGATGTTCCAGGTGTGAGGGTGGGCCCATCTGTAGCAGTCCAAGGCAGTTTTCAGTCTTAGTCAGGCCTCCTGGATGTTTCTGGTGGCAGGGAAGGCCCACAGGGGAGGTTCTGGGTAGCCTACTCCTGAGGCGGGCTTGTGCTGAGTTCCAGGTGGAAGCACGGGCCCTCCCTGAGGTGGGCTTGTGCTTAGTTCCTGGTGGCAGGGCAGGCCCTTGGTGGAGGTTCCAGGCGTCTCATCCTGATGCGGGATTCCGCTTTTTCCTGGTGGCAGTGCAGTCCCATGGGGGAGGTTCCGGGCAGCTTACCCCTGGTGCAGCCTTCTGCTAAGTTCCTGGTGGCAGGGTGGGCCCACAGTGGAGGTTCTGGGCAGCTTACCCTGATGCAGGCTTCTGCTGAGTTCTCAGTGGCAGCGTGGGCCCATGGTGGGGATTCTGGGCAGCTTACCCCTGATGCAGGCTTCTGCTAAGTTCCCACTGTCAGGGTGGGCCATGTATTGTTTCAAAGAACTGTCTTTGATTTATTGATTCTTTGTATTGTTTTTTAGTCTCTAATGCATTGATTTCTTTTCTGATCTTTTTAATTTCCTCCTTTCTTTTGGCTTTGGCCTAAACTTGCTCTTCTTTTTCTAGATGTTTGAGGTGTAGTATCAGGTTGTTTATTTGTGCTGATTCTGTTTTCCTGATGTGGGAATTCACCACACTAAATTTCATTCTGAGGACTGCTTTCTTGCTTCTGACATGTTTGGTACAATGTATTTTCATTTACTTGTAGACATTGTTTAATTTCTTATTCAATTTGTTCTATGATCCATTGATTATTCAGGAGTGTATTATTTACTTTCTATTCATTTATGAAGTTTTTTCAGTTTGTTTGTAATCAATTTTCAGTTTTATATCATTATGATCAGATAATATGCATGGGATAGTTTCAATTTTTTTGCATTTACTTAAACATGTCCTATGGGCTAATATGTGGTCTAGAGAATGTCTCATGTGCAGTTGAGAGGAATACATATTCTCATGTTGTCATGTAGGATACTCTGTACACATCTAGTAAGTCTATTTGTTCACACATTTAATTCAATTCTTTTATTTGTTTGCTGATTTTCTGTCTAGTTGATCTGACTATTTGTGTCAGAGGGTTGCTAAAGTCTCCTGTTATAAATGTGTTATTGCTTATTTGATTTTTCATTTTGATTAATATTAGTTTTATGTAGTTGGGTGCTCCCATATTTGGTGAACATATATTTAGGATTGTTATCTCCTCCTGTTGAAGTTTTCCCTAAGCTAGTATGTAGTGACCTTATTTATCTCCTCTGATCATTCTTTGTCTGAAGTTCACATTGTCTGTAAACAGTACAGCTACCCCTGCTTTTTTGGGGGTTTCTTTTACATGAAGCATTGTTTTCCATCCTTTGGCTTTCAGTCTATGAATTTCCTTTTGGGTTAGATGGGTTTCTTGTATGCAGCATATGGTTGGATGTTGTTTCTTGAGTCATTCTGGCAGTCTGTTTCTTTTAAATGGTGCATTGAAGTCATTTAAATTAATGGTTATAACTGATTCATATTGGTCCATTTTTGTCTTTATCTTCCTGCTACTGGCTCTTTATCGTTCCCCTCTCTTTAGCTGTCTACCCTGCTTATTGGCATTTTTCTGTTGGTGTTATTGGAGCTATAGTTGTTTTTATGTCTATGTAGAATATTTTTCAGTATTCCTTGCTGGATTGGCTTGGTGTCATGAAGTTCTTCAGCTGTTCTTTGAATTATCTTATTTATCAATTGATTTTAAAGGACAGTTTTGCAGGGTACATCAATCTGGGTTGGAAGGCATTCTCCTTTCAGATTTGAAGTACTTCACTCCATGATCTTCTTGACTTCATTGTTTGTGTTGAGAAGTCTGTTGTGAATCTGATGGGCTTTCTTTTATAGGTAATCTGTCTTTTTCTCTAACAGCTTTCAACCTTCTGTTCTTACATTGAATTTCTGGGATGTTGATTATTATATGTCTGGGTGTAGATTTGTTTTGATTATGGCTAATTGAAATCCTATATGCTTTATTTATATGTATATCAGTTTGCTTTTCTTCATTTGGAACATTTTCTGATATTATTTCTGTAAATAGTCTTTTGATAGCATTTTTGTTGTCACCTTTTTCCTTTACACCTATATATATATTGTATTACTTTTCCATGCATTATCTTGCAACTGTTGAATTGTTATTTCTTGATTCCTTGTTATGTTTTTAATGATCTTTTCTTTTTTGTTCACTAGCTGCAATCTTGTCTTTGAGGTCTGAAAGTCTATCCTCACAATCATTCAGGAAGTTTTGCCAGCTTTTGATTTCCTAGATATCTGCTTGAATGTGTTTCATGTATTTTATTGTTTTCTTATGTTGTTCATGCAAGGTTTCTGTCTTTTTGCAGTGCTCCTCTATTTTTTAAAACTGCATCTTTTTTAGATGTATTCAGTATTTTTAAAATTATTTTTTACATATCTTATTTTACCTGGGAGATTATTTCTGATCTGAGTTCCTTTACAGCTTCTTGGAGTTGCTTCTGCATTTCAAATGCTATCATTTCAGAAATTTCAGGTATATGGCATACAGATTCTTCTATATTCATGTCTCCTAGCCTTGTTTGGAATGGGCTGGAAGTTTAAGCTTATATTTTTCTCTTTTGTTTTGTCATTTTCCTGTATTCCCCAGGTCCCTAGTGACACTCAAAGGCTCCCCAGATAGGGGGTGTGCACTGGGTGTACCTTCAGCTCTCCCCACATGGCTCACTGAATCACCTGAGCTCCTTGAGGTCACTGGGCAGGGCTCTGCCAGGTTCTGAGTGGTGTAGTAAGACTGAATAGCTTGTGGAGTACACCGTGCAGGCTTTCAGCTTTTACCATGAGGCACTCCAAAGCTTCCTGGCTTCTTGGGATCTCTGGTTGTGGCTCTACAAGTTTCTGCTCAAAGACCCACTGCTGAACAGCTAGGTAGTGATCACTATGGTAGACTTCAGCTCATAGAGGGCAGCTCCCAGCTATCTGGAGGTTGCTGGGCAGGGCTCAGCCAAGACATCAGTGATTCTCTAGAAGTCCTGAAGTATATGAGGACACTGGGCAGGGGCCTACCATGTTCAAGGCAGAGTGCCACAGCTGCACAGGTAGGTAGCAATCACTGTAGTGGGCCTCTGCTCATATGTGGCAGCTCCTGTCTCAGCACATGTTCTTTATGCAGTGCTGTTACTTTTGCTGATTGTTCTGTATAGTACAGTAGTGTAGTTTTATGTTCAGCTGTACAGCACTGTGTGGAAGAGTTGTGTAAATACAAAAATGTAAAGCCATCAAGCTGGCATTTCTTGTGACCATTTCCTTGTTTACATGTACAGTAACAGGATGCACAGTTCCTCAGCCAGCAGCCTATTCATTTTAGGACAATGGAACAGAATCCAGTCATTCAAAGAGGAATATCTGTCTCTATGTATGGTTTTCCATCTGGACTAGGCTGTCAGGAGGAGGAAGCAAACTGGATCTCAGACACTTGCATTTCATTAGCCTTCATCTTCTGTCCAGGCAGAGAGCAGTTTGACTCCCTGAGCCTCGATGCCTGTAGAAGTTAAATGCTCCTTTCACAGACTGAAAACTAGGCCAACTACAGTCGAAGGACCATGCTTGCACGTCTCTTCCTTCATACACTGCTGGGTCCCCAAGTGCATTAGCTTATGTGTTTAATGGAAAGATAGTTAAGCTTTAACTACAACTGCATCGTTTGGAAACAAAGGCTGTGATGATGGGAGGAATGCCGAGGTCAGCCTACCAGGTCTCTGTGAGAAGGAATCTTCATGACTTTGAGATTAGAAAGTCAGTAGTAGTATCTTTGGCCTTTAAAGTAAATAAAAACATGACTGTCAAACTTCTTTTTAATATTACAAAGTTCTGGGCCACCAGATTCTGATTACAGGAGGTCCATTTCTTACTACTAAGTTGGTACCAGTCTTATATCACTGTGTATTTTTTTTTTTGGTACAGGAAATTGAACTCACAGCCTTATTGTTGCCAGGCAGGTGCTGTGCCACTGAGCTAAATCCCCAGCCCTCACTCTTGTAACCTAGAAAGAACAAAACAGAACTTAAAGACATTCTTTTTCTGTTTTTGGAAAAATTCTTGTGTGTGTTATATGGGCTGATTGCATTGTATGTTTAAGTTCTGGATTTCTTAAGCTAAACTAAAGCTCTTTCTTTCTTTCTTTCTTTCTTTCTTTCTTTCTTTCTTTCTTCTTTCTGTTTCTTTCTGCTCCTTCTCCTTCTTCGTCTCCTCATTCTCCTCCCCCTCCTTCTTTTGAGACAAGGCCATCTTATGTAATTCAGCTAGATTTTGAGCTCACTTTGTAGCTTAGGTTGGCCTCAAACTCACAGCCACCTTTCTGCCTCAGCTACCCTAGTGCTGGGATTACAGATTTATACCATTGTCCCTGAACCAGGTGAAGCATTTCTTCCTTTCACATTTTTACATCTTTGAAATTAAGACACATCTTAAAATCAAAGAGTAAACAGAATACATTTCATGAAAGTGTTAATTTTTTACAACTTGGGCGCTATCAGAGTGGCAAATACATCTCATGGTGACATTTTCCATTTAAATATGGCAGGCAAGGTGGTCTATCAACGTTTGAGCCTACATCTCTATGTGGATTTTTGTAAACTGGAGGGATAGCTTGCTTGGTATTGAATAGTCCTTTTGTCACAAGGAACAAATGAAGAGCATCTAGTTTTTATTGGACATGCAATTCACAGTCCAGGGCTCTTGTCTTTGTACAGAGTCCATAAATGAGTGGCAAACTGAAGTTGGCCTTGCTCTAGCCCAGTGTGCATGTGCTTGAGAGTGGGATACACTTTTCTGTATGCTGGAGAGACACGTGGCTGCTGTCCATGGTTGCCAGAGAGGCCTCTCCTGGCGTCTGGTACCTTCTGCTTTCATCTGCCCTTCTCTTCCTTTCCTTCCTCAGTTCCTATAGCCTCTCAGCCTGCACCTGAAGTCTATTCTCCTATGGTTTCCTATTTCTGCTGCATCCACCTTACTCATTCTGTGGCACAGAATTCTCACAACAGCATACATGGATCCTCTTATGGTTCTGCAGGGCAGGATTCTGAGAGGCCTCAGGGCTGCAGTCAAGGTGTTGGCAGCTGCACTCCTCTCCATTTCCTCGTGGGAGGAGCTCATCACCTTGCTTTTCCTAGCTAGGTTCTCCTGATCTACTTCTGTCTCCTTCCATCATCAAACCTGGCAGTGCCCAGTCAGGTGCTTCTCGATTGCCTCACTTGGACCACTTATTCTGCCCAGCTGGTCCACCTTCAAGGATGCCATTAACAATGGCCTTACTGCATAAATCAGGATAATTTCCCTAATGTGAAGGTCAGCCCATTAGTAATTTCATTCCCACCTACAATCTTAGTTTTCCTTTGCTGGTCAACTGACTCACAGAGCTTCGGAAAGAGAAGCTGAGTGGCTTTGCAGGGGGATTAGTATGCTGTCACCAGTTTCTTTTTAAGTTTTGGCACAGTAAGCAGTCATTCTGGTCCATCACAATCAGATCTCTGAAAGCAGAGAGATTTTCAGAAAATCATTTGTTGATAAAACTTGATCCAACCTGAGCTAATTCTGTGACATTATTTGTTCTGTGTTAATGTGACACCATAGAGCTTGCATTCATTGTGCTTTGTAGGAATACTTTGACATTTTCCTGTAGAAATATCAGTTTCTATTTACTGGCTGATTATCAAGGAGGAAACAATACAGTTTACAATAGAAACACTGTGTGAGAGCTCTAAAATGTAAGAAATTCTGAATTAGAAAAGCTATGGGGCACTATAAATTAAATAAGAAAATGCAGTTCTGTTATCAAACCAGTGGTCAGACTCTGTGAAAGAAAAAAGGTCAGCTTCAAAGACTAAAGGCCATATAAATAGAAATTGGTAATGTCTTTAGCATGTGTTTATTTCTTTTGATTCTACAGATTCAACTGACCTTTACTTATAGCCTCTCATAGCCCTAGTGCTATTCTAACCATTGAGACTAATAGGAGAATTAGACCCAGTAGTTTGACATTTCTATGACATATAATAATACACTGTGTAAAAGAATATTACAAAAAGTTCACAAGGGAATAACAGAAGTAATTAATGGGTTGAATGGAGCCTTTAAGGTTTTCAGCTAGTCAAATGGGCTTGTACCTAAGGTTTTGTGACTAGCAGGACAGATAGTTCTAGGTTCTTGCCATTTCTGTGGTTACACAGTGAATTTTCACAAAATATGACAGCACAATTCCCCAATCATACTTGATTCTGACAGTTACAAAGAGGGAGAAACAATAGGACATCCTTAAAAGCAAAGGCACTTTTGACATACTACACGGTTTGGGGGGCATGGCATGTAGTGCTAGTATCGTGTATAGGTGAGTTGAGTGTGAAAGTAAACCCAAAACTACAGGCAGAATGGAAGTGATAGGGAATGTTTTCTAACTGCATTACTGCATAGTAGGTTCTTAATAGTCATGTGACAACTACGGACAAACTGAGACTTCCCTCCTGGAGTCTTGCTATGTTGAGACAGATGCTCCTGTTGCCTGCTGCATGTCTGAACATCACGGCACTATTCTTACTCCAAAACTGCATTTATACTTCAGATTTGTTTCCTGCTTGTTCTTGGTTGCTCTATGAGGACTGTATCCTTTCTGCTTAGCATGTTGCTAATATTTTCTAAAAATAAAGCAAAACAAAACAAACAGTGCTGCAAATCACTGATGCTTTGCATCTTTGCTGTCATGTTATAGTTAATTGTCTATACATGGCTGAGTCCTAGCATTTTACCACCTATATTAAAGGAAAATGATTTTATTACTTCCACCTGACCAGTAATCAATAAATGAGGTTATTCTCCTGGAAGAAGCATGAACTTTTGCTTCAGTCTCCACATGGCTGACTTCATCTCCTGGTTCCGCAGGGTGTAGATCAAGGGGTTCAGGACAGGGATGATGATTGTGAAGGTGACATGGATGGGCTTATCTGCAGGGAGGGCAGTGAAGGGCCGGGCATAGACATAGATACAGGGCACAAAGTGAAGGGTCACCACGGTGATGTGAGCAGTGCAGGTGGAGATAGCTTTCTTCTTGCCCTCACCTGTGTGTGACCTCAGCATCATCAGGATGACCGTGTAGGACATGAGCAGAAAGATAAACCATAATGCAGAGACCAGGCCATTGTTGGAAATCATGAGGATCTCCAGGGCGACTGTGTCAGTGCATGCGAGTTTGAGGACCTGAGGGACATCACAGTAGAAAGTGTCAAGGACGTTGGGCCCACAGAAGGGGAGCGGGAGCAAGAGGGCGATCTGTACGATGGAGTGGACAAAGCCGCCCAGCCAGGAGGCTGTGATGAGGGCGGCACACCGCCCTCTGCTCATGATGGTCATGTAGTGCAAGGGTCGGGAGATGGCCATGTAGCGGTCAAGAGCCATGACTGAGAGAGAAAATATGTCTGCGCCACCAAGGAAGTGGAAGAAGAACATCTGGGTGATGCAGCCTTGGAAGGAGATGGTCTTTTTCCTTGCAAGAAGGTCTATGAGGACTTTGGGTGTAGTGATGGTGGAGAAGCAAATGTCTAAAACAGAGAGGTTGCGGAGCAGGAAGTACATGGGGTTGTGCAGGCGGGAATCACAGGTCACTGTCACCACAATGGCCACATTTGCTAACACTGTTGCCACATAAACCATAGATAAATAGAAAAATAAGATTAAGCTCACCTCTGGAGACTGGGTAAGTCCACAAAAAATAAATTCTGTCACCATGGTATGATTTCTGAGGGCCATTGGATGTTATTTGTTCTCCACGCACACCCGGAAGGAAGCAGTGTTACTGAGACAGTGAAATTAAGCAGGGGCCATCTGTTCTGCAGCAGTGGAACATGCATAAAAATATCTTTTAGCACTGTCTGAGATAGTTGGGAAAAATCTCTGAATTCTATGTGCCTCAGTTCCTTCCTCAAGACCTGCTGTGGGTTGGACTAGATCATTTACTGTATTACTGTACTTGCTGAGTGCCCATGGATTCTGTTAAACCCATCTGTAAATGATGTCAAGGAAGGAGATGTTAGGAAGGTCTTTGTGTGAGTAATTCTTGGGTACTTACACCTTCATGAACCATAGAAGCTCTGGTTTTATTCCTTTTCCATGTTGTTTGTGTGGCTTAAAAGATCTTGGGTTGAATTAACATTCATTTATAACATGATTGGAAACCATTTAAACAGCATATTACAGCTTTAAAAGCAACTGCAGCCTTAAACACATTAAGTTCTCACAGTATCCCTCTGAGATTCAAAAGGAAGATGTTATTATTTCTGCATCAGTCATATGAAAGATGCACAGGAGAGGAGCAAGATGAATTTCCAAAGATATAAAGAACATCAATGACAGAGAAGTGAGATGAATTTCTTCTGGCTTCTCTTTCTAGGATAAGTATGGTAGTCCACTGCCTACCAATTGCAGGACTCATAGATCCACCAACAATTGGTGTAAGGAGCTCGTCACAGGATTTGACAACTCTTCAGTGCTAGACCCCATTGCCCCTTCCATCTTCTCTCTCAACTACTGTAGACTTCTAGGCCATGGATATTCTGTGACCCTTCAAAATCTGTGTCCCGTGAGTGGCAACTCTTCCTCTTCTCAGTGTGTAAATTTCATTTCATGGACACTCAAGAGTCAGGATAGTGATGGAGCTTGACAGAAAGAAGATACAAAGATGGTGAGAAGTGGCAGTGCTCATGAGGACTGCAGTCTGGGCTTGCATGCAGGAGAAAGAGGATGGGAAGCGAGACCGCCCCAGTGCTGCAGTCAGCTAAAGACAGATTTTCTTCTTTTCTTTCTTATAAGCATTTATTAGTGGCTCAATGAGATACTCATTAGCCATAAAGAAGGATAAATTTGAGCCACTTATAAGAAATTGGATGCAACTTGTGACCATAATGCTAATTGACATAATGAGACATAGATTGTTAGATAATGCATGGTTTGTCTTATGTGAGAAACCCAAAATATGAATAATTTAAAGAGTGAAATGAGGAATAGATGAGAAGGAGCAGAGCAGTTGACTTTGTCTAGCTGGAAAGGGAATGTGAAAATGGGGTCAACAGCACGAGGAGAGAGGAAAAAGATGTAAAGAGATCAGGATGTGATATATATATATATAATTCCCTGTCAGAAATGTATTTATTAGTGTTGCAAGCATATGCTAATGAAAAAGGTAAAATGTTAAGCAGTGTTCCTTCAGCTTGGGAGCTGCCTTTGCTTTCAGAATTCAGATCCTGACTCACTTCGGCACAAGATGGTAAAACTGAATGTTTTCCCTTTCCGTGGAGTTTGTAGCTTCCCTTGTCCCAGGCAGACAGAAAGACGCAGATCCAGCAGAGAAAATTTTCAGTGTGGTGGGTTTTCCCTCACAGGGTCTGGGGCCAGTGATCTCTTGTTGCTTTCAAGTCATGAGAAACACTGCTCCTGAGGGGCTTAAGTGGCCCAGAGCAAGCTGGAAGGCAGGCTTAGGGTGAGGCTGGTCTTTGTCTTTCAGCCCAACTCCTCTTCCAGCCCTGTGACCTCAGTGCTTTCTGAGGGGATTTAAGATGGTGGCCATGACACAGAGGGGAGCCTTCCCTGCCCTAAGCAGCTTGCTTGGTGCTATTGCTCAGGCAAATGGCTCTGGGCTCAGCACATAGCTGAAGAGTATTGGCCTGAGCAGTGTGCAGACAAAAGCCCAGGCATCACAGGGGTAAGGAAAGGATGAATCCTGGCCTGTTCCCCCAGTCACTCAGCCTATGAAGGTGCAACCACTCCCCCAGCACACTGTGCCTGGGAACTGTCCTCACTGCAAACAACCTGGATGTGGCACAAGATTACCCACCTCTCCTGTCCTCTGATTCCCTTCTTAGTGCTCAGTTGAGCCTGCATCATCTCCCCTTAGATTACTCTCAGAGTTCCCTAAATGGTTTGCTTCTGCTTAGTCTACACTTCTCTAACTCGTCCTCTCTGTTGTTTCCAAAGGTGTCACTGTGCCAGCAACAGGATCTGTTAACCTTGCCTATGAAATTTTCAATGGTTTTCTAAAACCAGTAGAACAAAGGTTAGGCTTCTTTTATAACAGCATCTGAGACTTTCCCCTATCTGGGACATCACTCAGGGCCCCGTTTCCTTGGAGCCTGTGTTTCAGTGGATCAAATGTCCTACAAATTAAGGGAAGTTTGCCCTTTAGGATCCAAATATCTTTCTTCCCTCTGCATACCAGTTCCTCCCCACTCTCAAAGTCTCAGGCCCATCCTCCTTGGCAAATGCCAGTCTTCAACACTGATGTTCAAGTTGTCTTCCTCTGTGAGGACTTCTGGGAGGATTTTGTTCACTTTAAAAGTTTTCTTTTCAAGTATTCTAGGTTCTATGGGGTTCTGTATGAACTTTAAAGTCAGTTCAGTGATTTCTACTAAAGCAACTACTCTAATTTTGTTTGTGATTGAGTTGAATCTATAGGCAAATTTGAGAAGAATTTTCATCTTGGCAGTATCAAGTCCTGAAAAGTATGGGCATGACCTCCTTCTCCTTCTGCCTCTGCCTCTCCCTCTGCCTCCCTCTTGCAGGTCTCCCTCATTCCCAAAACTGACTTGTCTTCCAGAGCCTGTATCAGTTTCTTGAACTAACTTCCTGTCCATCTCCTTAATTCATATAATTTCCTTACTAACACTCAAGTTCATCCTGTTTCCCCAGTGTTTTTTTCTACCCTAATGTGGGAGCCTTACCTTGTGTGGGGCACATGATAGATGTTCAAGTAAGTTTTTAAATCAATGCATAACTTGAACTAGGAGTGTACCTCTGGACAGATAACCATCAACACAGGGGTCTGTGTGAAACAGATCTTCAGGTACGAGCTGAGAAATTATTTTGCTCTTACCTGTGAATTGACCATTTGCTTCTCTGCAGATAATGTTGCTAAACTCTTAGGCACATGGCAGGATTTCTGTGGTCTTGTTCTCTCCTGTTCTTCTGAAAACTATATCTTCCTTGGATGGTAAAAGTTTCTTTATGAAGACAAAATGTAGCATGCTGTCCAATCAAGAAACAGCTTCTCATTGGACCAACTTGATTATTTTTGTTTGAATCAAGATGGGTGAACCAGATGAATGGAATAAATGCTTCAACCCTGGGTCAGTGGCTTTGGGAATGAAGATATCTCTGCATCAGAGGGGACGAGACCCAGAGACCCAGGGTCAGAATTCCCCTAGAGCTGCCTTTGAAGGCCCCACAGTTTGTAAGGGAGTTTGGTTGTTTAAAGGATGCTTCTGTTTGATAGAGAGAGGCTTAGGTCCCTCTGGGTAAATCCTAAACCAGAACAAAATCTGCACCATATCCAACTCATTTTTTTTTCATTCAGAAACTTCCTTCCCTTACTCTGTGACTCAATTTCTGTAACTCTTCTCCTGAGAGCATGGTTTTCTTCCCAACATATAACATCTGCTTCTTTATTTCTTGTTATTAGTGTTTTCAACTCTTTCTGCATTTTCTTAGACACCTGGCACATTGTTTTGTGGTAATTATATTTGTATGTAATCCATAATATCTGACTGTCTGACATCTGAGTATCCTTACCTAAATCCTCCTGTATCCTGAAATGAATTTACACCGCCAAAGACTGGCAGCTTGGCTTCAGCATACGTGCTGGAGGGGAAGCATCGTGTGTGAAGGTGATGTCCTTTGGATTATTACAGCAGACTTTAGTATTTAGCCTTCATCTTGGAAGGACAGAGCCATCATGATTCCTTTATCTGTTTAAAAGTTTCCCTACCAACAGCACTTGTTTCTCAGGCCCAATCCTCAGGTGAGAATTAGCAAAGGGAATTTGGGTGTGAGCCTGGAAATAGAATGGACAGTGTTGATTGTCAAGAGTTGCAGTGGGAGTTATTAAATTGTTTACTACCACAAGCAAGTACACACACATGCACACACATGATCACCTCTGCTTTCCAAATTTTTGCAAGGCCCCAGAAGACAGAAATCTAATCTGTGATTCTCTGAGTTTTGGGAGAACTGGTCTCTGGAAATAGCTAATGTTAAATGACCATTCTCAGTGTGATGTGTCCAAAGGGACGACGACTGGTTCTGAAGGAAGCAAATGCCTGCTAGCCATTCTGGTGATGTGTGGTCCTTCAAAAGTCCTCAATACATAGAGGATACACAATATATATTTGGCATTAGATTTCCTTGTGGGGAGTAGTTAGGAAAAATATTTTATAAAGCACCTTGGAGAAATAATTGGGAGAATAATGGGTGCATTGTCACAGTGACAGTCTGTCTTGTAAGACTCAGAGTGGACCATAGATCTGTGCCATATGTCATCTTCCAACACTTTCTGGGTCAATTATTATAGCAATCTGTTATTTTGTAGAAGACATGCCTAATGGGGTGCAGTTTCCTGAGCTTCTTTACTTCTCTTGGCCTATTTTTATGTGAATATTGGAGGCAAAATGATGGAATTGGCAGCAAGCACCAAAGGAATAGGGAGATTCATGGTTTCTCTACATATCTGCTCTCCTGAAATATTTCCCTTGACAGATAGTGGGTTCTAGTACAGGTCCACTGGCCGTTCCTAAATGCAATGTGTTCTTTTTCTCTTCTGGTACAAAAATAGGCCCTGAAAGCAGAAGGTATATCTCAGATAGATTTTTAAAAACTAAAATGACTTATCTTGGATTGCCTATGCATACATATTCAACAGTTCTAAATTTACTTCAGTTATGAGTCCTGGAGTGAAATAGAAAGAAGGGACAGAGGTTAAAGAAAATTTAGGTTAACATAGAAGCAATTGTCATTGTGATGTTTATTTTGTTTAATTTTTATTTTAAATAAATAAAACAAAACAAAATAGAACAGAACAGAGCATATCATAACAGAACAATGCAAGCAACACAGGACTTCATAACAAGACAATCAGAAATCAACAATGGTAACCAGAATGTGTATGGTTTTCTTCAAAATAGTTGTCCATACCTTCACACACAATAAATTAAAAAAAAAACAAGATAGTATAAAACTTATCAAAAAATGAATGAAAGCATTATGGGCCTTCAAAACTAGACACTAGGAAGATCAACAATGATTAGCATAATGTCTTTTGTTTTCTGCAATAGACCTGTTCAACCTTCACACATATTGAAATCAAACAACAGAAAACAGAGTAAAACCAATCAAACAAAGAATAAAAATATTATTGGACTTTAAAACAAGATGATACAAAATCAGCAATGGCTACCATGATGTCTCTTTTTCTTCAAAGTACCTGTTCATACCATCATCTGTAATAAAATGAATTCTTCTAAACTCTTTAGGAGAAGTTCTAGGCATGTATAAGCCCATACATGTATATCCTTCTGTACTAGAAGGAAAAGCAAAAGAAAACAAAGCAAAATACAAGAAAAACAAGAAACTAAAGAGACACATAAATAAGCATAACGAGGCGCCCCAAACAGTAACAGTAGAGGCTTTCAAAACAAGATGGCAGGAACATAATAAAGGTTATTATTTTGCTGAATTATATTTAACACAGTTACTCAGATTACCAGAGATAAACATGCAAAATTGACCTAATCCTATGAATGCTAACTGCTTTGTTTCAATAATTAGCAGAATAAGTAATACAACCATTTTAGCTATCTTAATTGTATATTTAAAAATTTGTATCTTTTTCTTTTCCCATGTCTTTGCTCCTTTTCCCTGACTTATTTTCCACCTTAATCTTTTTCACTATAGTTACTGAAGATTTTATATGTTATTTACTTTCCAGTTTCTGACACTAGGGACACAATATTGTCTTTACACATGTGAGTTTATTTCACTTGTGAGTATGGTTTCAAGTTGCATCCATTTACCTATAAAAACCACAGTATAGTCCTTCTTTATAGCTAAGTAGCACTTCATTGTATAAAAATACCATATCTTTTTTTTTATCCATTCTTCAGTTGATGAACATTTGGGTTGTTTCAAAGATCTGGCTATTACAAATTATGCTGCTATAAACATGGGTGCACATATATCACCGTGGTGTGATGTTTTTAATTCTTCTGGGAATATGCCCAGAAGTGGAATAGCTGGGTCAAATGAGACCTCCAATCCCAGCTTTCTGAGAAACCTCCACACTGGTTGCACCAGTCTATACTCCCACCAATAGCATGGAAGAGTTCCTTTTTCCACAGCCTCTCCAGCATTTGTTATTGCTAGTTTTCTTGATCTTGGCCTTTCGTTCGCGAGTGAGATGGAATCTCTGTGTTGTTTTACTTTGTGTTTCTTGAATGATCAATGATGCTGAACATTTTTTCAGGTATTTATTTGCAATTTGTATTTCTTCAGCTGAGAACTGTGTATTAATCTCAGATGCCCATTTTTGGCTGAGTCTTTGACTGTCAGAAGCCTTACATTTTTTAATTCTTTATTTGTTCTAGATAGAAGTTTTTTGTCAGAGGGATAGTTGACTAAGTTTTTTTCTCCAATTTGTGGGTTTTCTTTTCACTCTGTTGGAGGTTTCTTTGACAGGCAGAAACATTTTAATAAGACGACATCCCAGTTGTTGATTCTGGGAAGTATTTCCAGTACCGTTTACATTTTGTTCATGAATTCACTGCCTACCTTATGTCTTCAAGATTTCTACCTATTTTGGTTTCCAGGAGATTTAGAGTTTCTATTTTAATATTTAGATCTTTGATCCATTCTGACTCTAGTGCATGGTGATAGGCATGCATCTAGTTTCATTTTTCCAGCACCATTTATTAAACAGGCTATCTTTCTTCCAGTGAACATGTTTGGCCCCTTTGTCAAAAAGATAAGGCGGCTGAGTGTGTTTGTTGTGGTGGTTGTATCTTCTAATCTATTCCATTGATCTTCAGGTCTGTTTATATTCCAATACCATGGCGATTTTATCACAGTAGCTTTGTAGTATAACTTCAAGTCAGGGATTGTGAGGCCTCCTGCCTTGCCTTTGTTGTCCAGAATTGCCTTTGCTATTCCAGGTCTCTTCTGGTTTCAGATGAATTTTAAGAATGATTTCTCTAGATCTGTGAGGTATGCTAATGACATTTTGACTAGAAATGTATTCCCCAGTGGAACCACAGCCTGAGCTCAGCTCCTTTTAGGGCGGAAGTCAGCCCCCGCGCTTGGTTTTGCTACCCTGTTGCAGGAGAACAGCAGGCCTTCCCTTGGCGCTTGCAACCCAACAGCCCTGGCCTGATTCCAGGCGCTCGTCCGGGGCTCATGGCTGCCCCCGTGTGGCGACTCCTTGGAAGTGCTTCTCTAGCGCTCGTGGCCTCCTACAGCGCTGGCATGGGCCGCGGAGAACGCTGCAGCACCCAAGCATGGCCTGCTCCTTTACTGAGGGTGAAACGCCTGGCAGCTGCTGCAGTGCACTGTTCCTTTTCTGCTGCTCATGCTTCCCGCGTGATCGCTGGGGTTTCGGTGTAACTGCAGATACAGGGCGTTTACACAGTTTCTGTTTCCTTTTTTCTGTGGGCCCCGGGGATCCCCAGGCAGCAGCCCGCATGCTCTGCCCTTGGGCACTGCGTGCACCGGGAGCTGGGCGCGGGGTTCACGGGTCCTAGCCTCTGTGGCTTGGCTTTTAGGGGAAGGGGAGGAGTGCTGGAATTGCACGCTTAGAAAAACCCGTCTGCGGTTTGCGAATCTGGTCTGCATATTAAGTTTGGTTTGCCCCAGTGGTTCTCCCTCCAAGGCACGGATGCCCTGTTGACCGCAGCAGAGGTCTCTGCCCCGGCGGGCCCCTCGGGCGGGCTTGGAAGATGCCAGGTGCTGGGCCTCGCTGCCTGGCTGTCTTCTCCTGAGTCCTCTGCTGATTTCCCTTTATGCGCAGCTTTGTGCCCAAATCCCCTTTTCCCTAGAATCCCCGTTATGCTGCACAGGTGCCCACCCCTGATTTTTTAATTTTAATTTTAACATTTTCATCAAAATAATTAAAAATGTTTCCTGTTTTCTTTTAAAGATGTTTTTATTAGTTCTTGCCCAGAGCTTGTCTGGCTTCAACCCAGAGCAAGACAGAAGGGCCTGGCGGAGGGAGCCACTCACCTCATGGTGACCAGGAGGCAGAGAAAGGAGGAGAGAACCCAGCTCCAGACGACACGCCAGCTGCAGCACTGTAAAGCCCTGCCTGGGGTGCACGACACCTTTGGGAGATTTTACTACTTATTTGACATGGATAGTTATTTTGAAGATAATAACATATATTATGGTAGCCACTGTTGGTTTCCTATTATCTTGTTCTGAAGTCCTGCATCGTTTTCATAGTTTTGTTTTGATTGATTCTATTCTGTTTTATTTTCTTTAAAATAAAAATTTAAAAAATCTATTGTGCCAGGCTGTATTTTAATTGGAGAATCTAGATCATTTACATTCATTTATTATTAAAAGAAATGGACTCATTCGCATGATTTTGTTGATTTTCTTCAAGTTGTGAATATAACAGAGCAAGGCAGTGCAGGGCTGGGCCAGAGAGAGAGACTAGAAAAAAAAATAAAGTCTTAATAATGAAAACCTCACATGAGATTTTAAAAATTCAGTTGATAGTCTTAATAACAGTCTAGGTCATGCAGAATAAAACACAACAGAACTTGAAGGTAATTCACTCAGAAAGAAAAATAGATATTCCTTGTTTAATGACCTACCTGTTTAGTGAATATTCAGACTTGGGACTGAGCCATGATTTTTAGACTTATGCCTGGACCATGCTTTTTGGACTTAGGACTCTCCAACTGGATTTAAGACCAATCTATTTTTTTTTGTACAGTTCTGTACATCTTATTTATAGATGTCTTTCTTTTGTGCAGTATACTTTGTTTACACAGCGCTGTAATTTTTGCTGATTTTATTTAATGTACAGTACTATAGTTTTATGTTCTGTTATCCTTACAGTACTACATATGAGTTATGCAACTGAAAGCAAAGTCATCGAGCTGGTTTTTCCTTTGAACTTTGCTCAGAATATTGTAATACACATACTCTACACAGTTGCTCATCTAGTGACCAGTTCATTTAAAGACATATTCTGAGGACAGGAACTGAGTCATTAAACCCCATAATGAAAAATGTAAGAAACAAGATACCCACTGGGTGGATAGCATTGCCACAAGTCAGGAGTGTTAAAAACATGGAACAAAACCCATGACCTCACTCTATCTATAGGTCCAGAAGTGGCTTTTATGGGTGTGATCATTTGCCATCTTTGTCCCTTCCCTCAGGTTAAAAGATGTCATATAGCACATCAAGGCCTTAACTCTCTTCCATGGGCCTTAAATGCCACCTTCTCTGGGGTTCCTCTTCTGAAGAAAGATGTCAGGTGAATGAGGCAAGCTGTCCTCCAAGATCAGATGGACCTGGACATTGTAACAGCAACTAAGAGAGGACGGTGTAAGTATAAATGCTGCACATTGTGTGTACATTCCTGATCCTTCTGGTGATATCTCAATGGCTGCACAAGATATTGAATGACAGAGCCTGGCATGGTGGAGTACACCTGTAATTCCAGGACTCAGGAGGCTGAGGAAGGAGGATTGCTGTGAGTTTGAGGCCAGACTGGGCTACAAAGTGAGTGCAAGGTCAGGCTGAACTGCCTAGTGAAATATTCTCTCTCTCTCTCTCTCCCACACACACACACACACACTCACACAAAGGTATTGGATAACAGGTTAATTCCCTGTCAATTCAGAAGCTCCCCACACCTTCTCCTTACCCTCTTTGTGGGAGCCTGTCACTGACTCTTCCTGGTGGGAACGTTTGTTGGCCATATTAGCAGAAGTCTTGTTGATCTTATTATTTGGCCAATGCATACTGAACGTTTTTTTTTTCTTTTTTTCTTTGTATCCTTTGTTTTAAAGCAACATGCCTGGCCAAGATGAGATGCCAGGTGTCCATCAGAGGCCTCTTGATAGGCCCTCTGAGAAATATGTCTGACCACCAGCCATAACTATGACCCCCTTCATCAGAAAGTCACCATAGTGATCTTCACTCATGTGCCCTGACAGGAGTTCACTCTTCTGGGGGTGGGCATTGTAGACAAAAAAAGTCAGGTGGAAGTCAGTAGGTAGTCAGACCAGATGGATCTCAAAAGAATCAGTGACACAGATGAGAACACATCAACATTGTGGCTGGAGGTGCCTTCAAACAGCACCAGGCTCAAGATAAAGTCACAAGGGCCAGGCCTGCGCACCTCCCTGACAGATAAACAGCAGCTTGAGATTACTCTGTAATTAGCACCATTGAGTCCAGTAGGTATGAGATGTTCAGGTTGGTGACCAGAACATCTGTACCCATCCCTGCCTTCCCAGACATGTTTCGGTTCTATGTAAGAAGTCATATATCTGCGCTATGCTCCTCACCTCCCTCCTGGGTTGGTATTAGCCAAATGACTCTACCCATGTAATCTTATCAGTTGATTATAGTTCACCCTACTCTGTACACACCTCATAGTTTTGCTCTGCAAAATATTGTTGGAAGAGTGCCCTGGGTGGCAGCCTGCACTCAGGCTCCACCTGTCTCTCAGGAACTGACTCTTAATAAACCTTTCCTACTTTTTTTTTTATTTAAAGAGAAAAAAACAGAAAAAAGGTAGAAATATTACAGAATTTCAAGATAAGATAAACAGTAAGAAATCACTAGTTGATAAATTATATATTCTTTTAGAAATAGTTATTCAAGTTACAACATTAAAGCACATAAAGTAGACACTGAAGCAGTGAGAGTGCAAACAGATCTGTTCAACAATCCAACAAGAACCTAGAAATATGATTATCAATCCCACACACCTAAACATACATGCAGCTATAGCTTTTATAGTGCTTCCTATTTCCTCTTTTTCTACAATAGCAGTTATGTATTTTTAAAATTTTATTTAAAGAGAAGGAAAAAAAGCAAAACAGAAAAAAGGGTAGCAACAATACAGAATTCTAAAAAAAAGAAAGAAAAAGGAAAATGAGAAAAAGCCCCACTAAGAAATCAGTAATTTATAAATTACATACTGTCATCCTGGATGTAGTTTTTCAACTTACAAAATTAAAGGGTACATAGTAAACATTTAAACAGTCAGACTTCAAACAGTTCTGCTCAAAGATTCAACAAAATTCAGCAATATGGTCATCTATTTTACACACTCAAACATACATGCAGTTATATCCCTTAGAGCACTTTCTTTTCCTCTCTTTTTTACAATATCAATTACACATTTTAGTTTTATTACACTTATAGTTCTTATTTATTTTTTACACTAGAGACACTATGATATTTACAAATATGATTCTTATATATTTCACTAATGAGGATAGTCTCAAGTTGTCTCCATTTGCATATGAAGGCCTCAAGATCATCCTTTTTATAGCTGAGTAATATTTCATTGTATAAAAATGCCACATCTTTTTCATCCACTCTGCAGTTGATGGGCATCTTGGTTGTTTCCAGGATTTAGCTGTCACAAATTGTGCAGCTATGAACATGGGTGCACATATATCACTGTGATATGAACTTTTCATTTCTTCTGGGAAAATACCCAGGAGGGGAATACCTGGATTGAATGGGGTTTCCAATCCTAGTTTTCTGAGAATTCTCCATGTGGATTTAAATAATGATTGCACCAGTCTACATTCTCACCAACAGTGGAGCAGTGTTCCTTTTTCCCTGCAGCCTCGCCAGCATTTGTTATCCAATTGATTTCTTGATGGCATCTATTCTTTCCTGAGTAAGGTGGAATGTCAATGCTGTTTTAATTTGCATTTCTCAAATGACCAGTGATGGTGAACATTTCTTCATGTATTTATTTGCCATTTATATATATTTCTCTGAGAACTATGTGTTCATCTCAGATGCCTATTTTTGGAGAGGGTCTTTGAATTTGGGGGGCTTGATGTTTTTCAATTCTTTATATATTCTGGACACAAGTCCTTTTGTCTGCAGGGTTGCTGGTTAAAATTTTTTCCCACTCTGTTGGTTTTCTTTTCACTCTGTTGGTGATTTCCTTTGAAGTGCAGAAACTTTTCAATAATGTGAGATCCCATTTGTTGATTCTTTGAAGTGTTTCCCGTGCAGTTTGTGTTTTGTTCATGAATTCTCTGCCTACCCCTATGTCTCCAAGACTTCTACCTACCTTCTCTTCCATTAGATTTAGTGTTTCTGTTTTAATATTGAGGTCTTTGAGCCATTTAGACTTTAGGTTTGTGCACGGTGATAGGCATCAATCTAATTTCAGTCTTTGGTATATAGAGAGCCAATTTTTCCAACACCACTTATTAAAGAGACAATCCTTCTTCCAGTAGACAGATTGAGCCCCTTTGTCAAATATCAGGTGGCTGAGTGTCTTTGTAGTTGTGCTTGCATCTTCTAATCTGTTCCATTGATCCTCAGGTCTATTTCTTTGCCAGTACCAAGCTGATTTGATCACTGTGGCTTTATAATACTGTTTTATGTCAGGAATTGAGATGCCTCCTGCCTTGCTTTTGTTGCCTAGAATTGCCTTTGCTATTCTAGGTTTCTTCTGTCTCCAAATGAATTTTAGTAGTGTGTTCTCTAGATCTGTGAGGTATGTCAATGATATTTTGGTTGGGATTGTGTTAAATCTGTATAACAGTTTTGGGAGTATAGCCATTATCACAATGTTGGTTCTTCTTAACCAAGAGCAAGGAATATCCTTCCATTTTTTAATATCCTCTTCAATCTCCTTTTTCTTCATAGTATAATTTTCAGCATATAGGTCTTTTACATTTTTAGTTAGGTTGATTCCCAAGTATTTCATTTTTTTAGATGTTATTGTAAAGGGCGATATTTCCATAATTTCTCTCTCAGTGTTTTTTGTTTGTGTACAGGAATGCTATTGATTTTTGAGCATTGACTTTGTATCCAGCTACACTGCTGAACTTATTCCCTCTAGCAGTCTTTTAATGGAGTCTTTTGGGTCTTTCTATATAGAGTATCATGTCATCTGCAAATAGTGATAATTTAACTTCTTCCTTTGCCAGCTTTACTCCATTTATTTTTCTCTCTTGTCTGATTGCCCTGGATAGTGTTTCCAGAACTATGTTGAAAAGGAGTGGTGTGAGTCTACATCCTTGTCTTGTTCCTGATTTTAAAGTGAAAGCTTTCAGTTTTTGTCCATTTAGTATAATGTTGGCTCTTGGTTTGTCACAGATGGCCTTTATAAGTTTGAGGTAGACGCTGTGTATTCCGAGTTTCTGAAGGGTTTTTATCATGAACATGTGTTGAACTTTGTCAAAAGCTTTTTCTGCATCTATTGAGATGACCATGTGGTTTTTGTTTTTGGCTCTGTTGATGAGGTGTATTACATTTATTGATTTGCGTATGTTAAACCATCCCTGCATTCCTGGAATGAGCTCCAGTTGGTCATGATGTATAATCTTCTTGATGATTTGCTGCATTCTATTTGCCAGTATTTTGTTGAGAATCTTGCATCAATGTTCATTAGTGAGATTGGCCTATAGTTCTCTTTTTTGGTTGGATCTTTCTCTGGTTTTGGTATCAGAGTAATACTTGCCTCAAGGAATGATTTAGGGAGGATTGCTTTTTTTCTCAATTTCATTGAAGAGTTTAAGGAGTACTGGCATCAAATCTTCTCTAAATTTCTTGTAGAATTCAGCTGTGAATCCATCAGGACTTGAGCTTTTCTTTGTTGGTAAGTTTTTAATTACATTTTCAATTTCAATAGCTGATATTGGGTTGTTCAGAATTGCTATATCTTCTTGGACGAGCTTTAGTAGTTCATATGTTTGTAGAAATCTGCCCATTTCCTCTGTGTTTTCCACTCTATGTGAGTAGAGATTTTCCAAGTAGGTATTCATGATCTTTTGAATTTCTGTGGGATCTGTAATAATTTCTCCCTTTTCAGTTCTTATTACATGAAGTTGTGTTTTTTCTTTCTTTCTCTTGATAAGGATAGCTAGGGGTTTGTCAATTTTGTTTATTCTCTCAAAAAACCAGCTTTTGATTCATTAATTCTTTTATTGTTTTTTAAGTTTCAATCGCATTGATTTCTGCTCTAATCTTTACAATTTCCTTTCTTCTATGAGCTTTGGGTTTAGCTTGCTCTTCTTTTTCCAGAAGGTTGAGATAGAGCATTAGGTTGTTTATTTGTACTCATTCTGTTTTCTTGATATGACAATTTATTGCTATATATTTCCCTCTTAAGACCACTTTCATTGCATCCCACAGATTACAGTATGTTGTTTCTATATTTTCATTGAATTGTAAGTATTGTTTTATTTCTTCTTGAATTTCATCTGTAGCCCACTCGTTGTTAAAAAGGCTGTTATTCAAATTCCATGTATTTATGCAGGTTTCACCATTTCTTTTGCCATTAATTTCCAATTTCATTGCACTATGGTCAGATATTATGCATGGTATGATTTCAATACCTTTGCTTTTACTTAAGAATGTTTTGTGGGACATTATATGGTCTATTTTGGAGAATGTCCCATGTGCAGCTGAGAAGAATGTGTTTTCTGATGTGGTTGGGTGGAACACTCTGTAAACATCTACTAAGTCCAATTGCTCACAGGTATGATTCAGTTCTGTTATTTCTTTGCTGACTCTTTGTATAGTTGACCTATCTCTTTGTGACAATGGGATGTTAAGATCTGTTATAATTGTGTTTTTGTGTATTTGGTTTTTCATGTCCATCTGTCTTATATAGTTGGGTGCTCCTGTATTTGGCACATATATATTTATAATTGTTAGTTCTTCCTCTTGAATTTTTTCACTAGCAAGTATGTAGTGACCTTCTTTATCTCTTTTAATCATTTTAGGTTTGAAGTTCACATGTTCTGCAAATAGAATAGCTACTCCTGCTTTTTTCTGGGTTCCTGTTGCATGGAATACTATTTTCTGTCTTTTGACTTTTAATCTATGAGTTTCCTTTTGGGTGAGATGTGTTTCTTGTGAGATCCTGTTTCTTGATCCATTCTGTCAATCTAATTATTTTTATAGGTGAATTGAAGCCATTTATATTTATGGATATCATTGATGTGTACTGGCTGAACTTTGCCATGTTATGTTCCGGTTGTTTCTTTCTGCTTTTCCTCTTATTTAATTGCTTATCCTACCCGGAGTTTTCTTTCTGTTGGTGTCTTGGGGATTGTGGTTATCTTTATCTTTGTCTACTATGTCTTTCAGTACTCTTTCTAGGGTTGGTTTGATGGACATGAATTGCTTCAGTTGTTCTTTGTCATAGAAATATCTTGTTTCTCCATTAAATGTGAATGAAAGTTTTGCTGGGTTCATCAGTCTGGGTTGAAGGTTGTTCTCCTTCAGGGATTGAAATGTATCACTCCAAGCTCTTCTTGACTTGAGGGTTTGTGCTGAAAAGTTTAACATGATTCTAAAGGGCTTTCCTTGATAGGTGAGTTGTGTCTTTTCTCTGACATCATTTAGTATTCTGTTTTTATGCTGTATGTCTGAGATCTTAATTATTATGTGTCTGGGGTGTGGATTTATGATGATTGTGACTGTTTCATTTTCTATATGCCTCACTTATCTGCATATCAGATTCTTTCCCCTTGTTTGGGAAATTTTCTTCTATTATTTCTGTAAATACTTTATGCATGTCATTTGCCTGGATTCGTGTATCTTCACTAATGCCCATTATCCTTATATTGTTGCTCTTGGCATCAGCATGAAGCTTCTGGATTGTCATTTCAAGCTGGTTTGTTATTTTTAAAAGTTCTGTCCTTTCCTGATCACTAAATATGATCCTGTCCTCAAGGTCCAAAATCCTATCCTCAGTTCCTTTAGACGGTTTTTAAAAAAATCTTATTTAAAGAGAGAAAAAAAAAGCAAAACAGAAAAAGGGGTAGAAACAATACAGAATCTCAGAAAAAAAAGCAGTAAGAAATCACTAGTTGAGAAACTACATACTGTCTTCTTAGACTTAGTTGTTAAAGTTACAAAATTAAAGCATACAAATTGTACATTCAAACAGTGAGACTGCAAAGAAGCTCAATGATCCAGTAACAACTTAGCAACATGGTTTTCAATCCTACACACTTAAACATACATGCAGCCATATCCTCTAGAGCACTTTCTTTTCTTCTTTTTACTTTTTCAGTCCATTATCTGCTTATTTATATCCTGTTTCAGGTTGCTCAGTACCTTACTGACTTGTTTTGTTGTTGTTATATACTTTTAATCACCTTATATAATTCTGTTGCCTTGTTTTTGAGTTTCTCCTCATCCATGATCCATGGATCAGCTTTGGTTGAGTTGGGATATTTTTGGAGGTATTTTGTTACTTTCATATCTACTTTTTTTTTGAAGGTAGCAAAATACAGCAGAACAAGACAGAACAAACCCATGCAACTGCACTGCAATAAAACTACCACAGAACCTCAGAGCAGGTCACCAGATCACAAGCAATGGACTCAATAGCACAGCCCATTTTGTTTGCATTAGCCGTTCTTTCAATCAGGTAGAGGAAAATGGAAGGAAATATTGAACTTTTAAAAACAGAATATTGAATAAAGCAGTACCATTAATCAAAACTGAGCAAAACAGTGATAAAAAATGTTTGCCTTCAAAGAGATGGTAGAAGGAAATCCCCCTTACTTGCCACACTGTATACATTCATCCTCCAAAAAGATACTCAGACCGCCCGTGCCTACTTGCTAACAGGGTGGGGGGAGGGAATGGATCATTGTCTGATTCTTAACCTGCTCACCGGCAGGGCACTAGCTGCTTACAGGCCGGCCAGCAGGCCGCCTTATCTCCCAGCACCCAAAGTTCCAACATGATGCAGAGTTTAGGAGTTGCTGATAGTTCTCGCCCTGATGTGCCAGTGGTTTGCCAGGCCACCAGCTGCTCACCAGGGCGGCGAGTAGGCCACCTCTTCCCCAGCACCCAAAGTTCCAACATGATGCAGAGTTCAGGTATTGCTGATAGTTCCCGCCCCAGTGCACCGGCGACTTGCTTGGCCCCCAGCTGCTTACCAGGATGGCCCATAGGCTGCCTGTTCTCCCAGCACCCAAAGTTCCAGCATGATGCAGAGCTTAGGAGTCACTGATAGTTCTTGCCCTGGTGTGCCAGTGGTTTGCTAGGCCACCAGCTTCTCACCAGGGTGGCAAGTAGGCCACCTGTTCTCCAGTGCCCAAAGTTCCAACATGATGCAGAGTTCAGGTCCTTTAGGCGGTTTTGCATGCTTTCAGTAGAATTTTTTGTTTCTTGGATGTCTCTTTGAGTTTGTTTCATGAATTCTGCTTGTTTTCTATATTGTTCATTCAAAGTTTCAGTTTCCCATGCTCATATACTTTTTTCTCTAGTTCTTCTTTAGCTACATTCAACAACTCCTTTACTAAAGTCGTTATTTCTATCTTTGCATGGGAGAGTACTTCTGATTTGATTTCCTCTATAGTCTGATGTAGTTGTTTTTTTCTTTCACTAGCTATCTTTTCAGAGATTCCTGGTGTGTTACTTTTGGGGTCCTCTATTTCAATGTCTCCTATACTTGCTTCTGGTGAGCTATATGTTTGAGACTACATTTTGCTTTTTTGTTTTGTCATTTTCACTCTGCCTGATGTTTTCTATATGTAGGAGGGGCTCACACACTCTTTTCAGACACACCAAAGTCTTCCAGTTAGTTGGAGGGGGTTTTACTATTGGCCCTATTTATCCCCTGTACACCTCTATTTTAGGGGTATACCCACCACACTGATACAGTTAATCCCCTGTAGTCCAAGGTTCGCCACCTGGGAGCAAATTTCCAAAGTTTTTCACACTAACTGGAGCCTGCTGAGATCTTCCGATGTTCCGGGTAGGAGGGTGGGCCCAGCTGAAGCAGTCCAGGGCAGTTTTCAGTCTTGGGCGGGCCTCCTTGATGTTCCTGGTGGCAGGGTGGGCCCACAGTGGAGCTTCCAGGCAGCTTACCCTGATGCAGGCTTCTGCTAAATTCCTGGTGGCAGGGCAGGCCCACAGGGGAGGTTCTGGGCAGCCTATGCCTGATGCAGGCTTCTGCTACATTCCCAGTGGCAGGGTGGGCGCACAGTGGAGGTTTCTGGGCAGCTTATGCCTGATGCAGTATTCTGCTAATTTCCGGGTGGCAGGGTGCTTCCACAGTGGAGGTTCTGGGGCAGCTTACCCCTGATGCAGCCTTCTGCTAATTTCCTCTTGGCAGGGCGGGCACCTTTCCTACTCTTAACCACTGTTGTCCCTTGGAATACATTGTTTGATATTTGGGGGACATGAACTCGGCCCCTCTGACATCTAGCAGACTATGGGTTAAGTTTCTCCGGTATCCACGCACATTTGTCTTTCTGGGCCTGGCTTATTGCTTTAACATAGTGTCCTCCAGCCTCATTCATATTTCAAATAATGGGCTTTATTCTCTCTTTGTTTGTGGGCTATGGTGCCTCAAATATGCTAGGCAAGCTGTCTACCCTATGAGCTGTATCTCTACCCCAAGTTTCATTCTTTTTAAAGACTGAATAATATTTCACTGTACATATACCCATATTTTCTTAATCATCTGTTATGAGCATAGGCTGGTTTATTATCTTGGCAGTTGTGAATAATGCTGAATGAACAGGGAGGGGACTGTAGAGAAAGCCTTGATATGCTGATTTATTTATTTGACATAAGATTCTGTTGTACAGTGCAGTCTGGCCTTGAACTCACTATGTATCCGAGGCTGGCCTCAGACTTGTGGTGATCCTCCTGCCTCAGTCTCTCATGTGCTGGGATTATAGGCATACACCACCCCACCCGGCTTTGGGTTTTATTTCTTTTGGATATAAACACAGCAATGGAATTGCTGGATCACATGGTAGTTCTATTTTTAACTTTCTGAGACTCTTCCATGCCATTTTACATTCTTACCCACAGTGTATGAGGGTTTCCTTTTGCCTACATCATTGCTAACATTTGTTATCTTTCACCATTTGATGGAAGTGTGAAGTGGTACCACATTATGGTTTTTAATTTGTGTTTATCCAACCATTAGTGATGTTGAATATTTTTTATTTGTACATCAGCTTGTCCTTTGCCCATTTTTAATTAGGTTCTTTGAGTGAATACTTGGTATGGTATCAAATTTCCTGTATATTTTGGATATTGACTCCCAATCAGCTCTGTGGTTTGCAAATATTTTCTCCCATTTCATAGGCTGTTGTTTGAACATTCAGAAAAGCAATTCACTTGAATTGTGTGGTTTTCTACTCTAGATTGCTATTTCATTAAACACTAAAACAATAAAAAAAGTTGTAGGTCCAGACCTCCAGAATCACACTGTGTAGTGTTTCAGGATCTTTGACTTAAAACTGGTGACTTGGAGCTGGGTTTTTCTGTTGCCCATCTCTGTCAGAACTGGATGGAAGGGAGAGAAAGGGGGTGTTGAGGAGGGGTCTGCTGGTTGGAACACAGGAACCCATACAACTCTTTGGGGGGTGAGTGCCTGGGATTCTGCATTTTCATTAAATTGTTAGATAATTTCGATGATCGTTTTTTGAGATAGGGTCTTGCTATATAGTCTAGGCTGGCCTTGAACTCACAGCAATCCTCCTGTCTCAGCATGCAGTGCTGGGCTGACAGGTGTGCACCACCACACCCGGCTGTAACATGAGTCACCCACTGAAATTTGGGCCTCTCCCACCCAACCTCAGTGTAGGATGCTCCAGGGAACTGTCCAGCTCTCCAGCTGTGATCTCTAGGGTCCCATAGGACTGTGTCAGAAATGCCTCAGGGGAATAGTGGCAGAGCTACTCCTCTGAGTGAGGAGGTGGTAAGATTAATTCACAAAGTATTTTGAACTCCTAAAACCTTATGCTCAGGCGCTTCTAGCTGACCTAAGGGAAATGTGTGGGGAAGCAATGGCTCCACCTAGTAGTGAGAAAAACATTTTACTGGACAGGGGATTCCACATAGTATTTTCCTCAAAATAAGCCCTCACTGGATAATAAAAGTGTAGCACGATTTTTCACCTTGTTTGTTATATAAGCCTTACCCCCAAAGTAAGCTCCTGGATGCATTTAGTGTGATCTTCACCACACATGTTGGAATAATGAAGCATAAAACAATATTAAATATAATTAAATATAAATAAATGCTCACGTTAATACTTCAGTGCTAATATAGATTGTAATTTTTGCAAATACTCACGTGGGTGCCTTTGGCCAAGAGGTGAACACCTTTGTAACCTGAGGCACTAGAGGTTCATTGCTGAATGACAGGTCCAGTCCACTCATGTGCAGACACCCAGAAAGGACCTTTCCCACCTGAGCTTACGACGACTCTGCAGATCCCAGTTTCTGGTGGTCCTGTGAGAGACCCTGCAGCAGGCAACCCAGATAATCCATGCCCACCTTAATGACCCATGGCAACTGGGACTAATGTGCATGGTTGTCAGCCACTAATGTTTAGGGCAGTAAGTCATACAGTGAGAGATTACTGACACAGACCTGAACTAATAAGCTATTTTATTGGATGAAATCTATATTGACCACATTTTCTTACCTACTTAAAAGACAGGTAATGTAATAACAGCAATAAAACTCTAGAGCTCTCTAGTACAGTGTTTTGTGACTGTGGCTTTTGCATTATTTTCCTTTGGCTTCTCATTTCAGGGTGACTGTCTGGCTGCAGCCAGGATTCGGGGTCTCTCACAACTTCCCCCAGTGTCCTCTGCTTGGTCCACACAGGCTCTGCACACTTAGACCTTGACTGAATCAGAACTGCCCCTTACTGCCCTGTGGTCTCAGTGTCTCAGGGTCTCAGGTTCCAGGAGTTCTTGTGTCTTGTCATATTCACAAAGACATGTGAGACTCTGGGCCACTGGGAGTCTGATGAGTTGGGGAAGACCCTCATTTCTAAAGGGTTCCTGCACTCATAAACTTTGTAGTTTCTCTGAGGGCTGTCCTCTGGACCGATATTCTCTGTAGACTCCACTCCACAATTCTGTCTCCTTGGGACTTGGACATCTGTCCACTGTCATCCTAAACCCCAAGATGGCTTTGGCCACCTCCCCTTCCTTTAAATTACATTTTTCTCTCTTTCACAATCATTTCAGTTTGGGTCTTTATGAGTCCCAGGGTCCAGAAGTCCCTCCGGGAAACAAAGTCATGCATTGCCAACATCCCGAACTGGGCATGGTGCAGTCTCAGCTACTTGGGAGGCTCAGGCAGGATTTCCAGCCTGGGTGATTAAGTATGTGACTCTATCTCACAGAAAAAAAAAATGCTGGGGATGTAGCTCAGTGATGGATTCCTATCCAGCACGCACGAGTCTCTGGTTTGATTCCCAATACTGAAAATAAATCCTCTGATGATCCTTGTCACCTGTCTGATGGAGTCACACCATGACTGATGGGAAGAATCCCAGAGGACACCACTCCCGTTCTCTCCAGAAACACAACTTGGTTACAGTCTCTCGGCTTCCTCTCAGGTGAGGCCAGGTGACTGAGAGCCAGCCAATGGGATGCGGTCCCGCCCATCCCCGCTGTTGCTTGCCTTTGGGCTCTCAGTGCTGACCCCAGTCCCTTCCTCCATGTCTTGGAGAGCTTGTGCAGCAATCTGAACCCCCAGTTTTGTCAAGCACACACTTTGTGCTTTATAAATATGTCTGGGATGAATAATTGAAACAAGTGAGTAGTGGAAAACATGAATGGGTTTCTCTTTACAGCACAAAAACCCCAGCACGAGTTCTAGGATGCACCTCTTCTAGGACTCCATGGTAGCCATCGAGACTGCTGTGCTCATCAAGAAAGTGATTCTTTCTATCTTGAGAAAGTGAAATTTGATGTCTATCCTTAAATTCTGAGGTTGTTTAGTCTTCTTCCAATTTAAATCTTTAGTTGTTTCTTTAGCTTCCGCATGGCTGACTTCATCTCCTGGTTCCGCAGGGTGTAGATCAAGGGGTTGAGCAGAGGGGAGATGACTGTGAAGGTGACATGGATGGGCTTATCTGCAGGGAGGGCAGTGAAGGGCCGGGCATAGACGTAGATGCAGGGCACAAAGTGCAGGGTCACCACGGTGATGTGAGAGGTGCAGGTGGAGATGGCTTTCTTCCTGCTCTCGCCTGTGTGTGACCTCAACATCATCAGGATGACTGTGTAAGATATGAGGAGGAAGAAGAATATAAACCAACTGACTAAACCATTGTTGGAAATCATGAGGATCTCCAGGGTGACGGTGTCAGTGCAGGCGAGTTTGAGGACCTGAGGGACATCGCAGTAGAAAGTGTCAAGAACGTTGGGCCCACAGAAGGGGAGTGGGAGCAAGAGGGCGATCTGCACGATGGAGTGGACAAAGCCGCCCAGCCAGGCAGCCGTGATGAGAGCAGTGCACCGCCGCCTGCTCATGATGGTCACATAGTGCAGGGGCCGGGAGATGGCCATGTAGCGATCCAAGGCCATCACAGACAGAGAGAAAACATCCGCTCCCCCCAGGAGGTGGAAGAAGAACATCTGGGTGATGCAGCCATCAAAGGAGATGGTCTTCCTTTTGGACAGAAGATCGATCAATACCTTGGGTGTGGTGATGGAGGAGAAGCAGATGTCAAGAACAGAGAGATTGCGGAGCAGGAAGTACATAGGAGTGTGAAGATGGGAGTCCCAGGTCACTGTCACCATGATGAGGAGGTTCCCCAGCAGAGTTGCCACATACACCAGAACCAAGAAGACAAATAAGACCCAGCTGAGCTCTTGGGACTGAGTGATTCCCAGAAAGATGATTTCTTTCACTCTAGTGTGATTTCCAGGATCCATTGAATCACAGATCCTGTTTAGAGGACATCTCTGGAAGACATAATAGCACAGTGACTAAATGTTGAGCTCTAAAGTCCAGTTTACTTATTTCTTTGGATTTCAGCCTAGGCTTTAGGGGGAAGTTCAGAAAGAACATGCATCATGCCTCAGGCCAGTACAGTTCTTGAAGTTCCCAGGGGAAGGATGGTGGGAGGATGGGAAAATGGAGCAAAGAGAGGAAAGCCAAGGTCAGGTGGAGCCCTCTCTCCTGATGAGAGGACAGGAACTCCTCAACCACCCTAGCACATATATTTATACACTCAGGAGGATGAGGTTAACTTCAGCTTTGCTGCCTAGCAGCTGGTGTGCCTGGCTGGCCTGGGCCTCTTGCCTCTCCAGCTGGAACAACTGGTGTACCTGGTTCACTTTGGGCTCTCTGTGTTCTCAGGGCTGGCCTTGCTTTAGCCCCGTATGTGTGATTAATCTCCAGCTTCTATCACTCTCTACCTCACTGTGCTCCCAATGCGGGTACTGCTGCTTGGAGAAAGACCATGATGGACTTCAAATCAGTCATTCAAGCAGACAGATTCTACCAAGGATGTTTCTGAAACACAGCCATGCACCTGGGAACCTACTCAGTTATGTTTTTACTGTAAAATCGGACACCTAACATAATAAAGAAGGTGCATAAGTTTCAGCGTTTTAGGAGTTTATATTCACAAAGACTTCATTAAGAGAGTTAGAAGTTTGCTTGACTGTGGAAGAAGATATTTACATTTTGTGGTCAGTTTTTATCTATCTAGCTGAGAAAAGACTCATAGTTGGACTACATGAAGAACTTACATGAGTCAATACAAACCCCCAGATGACCCCTAATGCAAAATGGCAAAAGGTAGAAAGCAATACTTCAGAACAGAAGATATCAATTCCACGTCAGTAGTTAAGGTGGAGATGCAAACTGAAATTACAGCAAAAAGCCACTGTGCCACTGTATAAGTAATTAGCATAGAGGCTAACCTGGAAAAGGCAGAAAACATTAAGTGATGATAAAGATGGGGAACAATTAGTACCCCCACATGCTGCTGGTGGGTATATAAAACCATGCAACCACTTAGATATTTGAGTATATCTGGTAAAACTATGCACACATACACACATATAAATTATGTATCTATGTGGATGTGTATTTCCTAGGGGTGTAGTTGTATAGCTGTGTCTCTCCTAGGAATATAGATTCCTTCCAGGTATGGTGTGCACACCTGTGATCCCAGCACTCTGGAGGCTGAGGCAGGAAGATCACTGTGAGTTCAAGGCCAGTCTGGGCTACATAGTGAGCTCAAAGCCTTCTGAACTAAAGTGAGACCCTGTTTCACACACACGCAATATATATTTCTACTCCCGTATCAGGTCCCTGAGTAATCACAGCAACACTAGTTATATATATTTCATTCAACTAAGAAAATGCAAAAAACCCCACAACAGGAGAAAAGATAAATAAATTGTGCTAAATTCACACCATACTGAACAGCAGTGAGAATCATGTATGTGATATCATATGAACAGAACAAGAATATAAACCAGCAGAGTGACCCATTCATAGTGAGTGAGTCTCACAAGCACAATTGTGTTCTAAATGCACCAGGTGCCAAAGAGTCTGCTGTTTGACACTGTGCCCAGATGCAGAGATGGAGGGAGCCCTCAGGCTGGCTTCTGTTCCCCTACCTTACACTGGCCACCCAAATATGTTCAGGTTAGGGAGCGATTTCTTGAACTGTGCCCTTCTGTGCATTTTTCTGTAAGCAACTTTAGGAAAGGGTTAAAAAGAACAAACATGTGCCTATTCCTTTGTTGTATTTCATCTCATGTTTAAGGAATGAATTTCATATAAAGCAAAATTTAACAGACCACCTGCTTTCCAAATAGTTGCTTTTACAGTTACACAGTTGCAGTCTTCGCTTTGTATTTCCCACTCACTCATGGGGCTGAGGTCTTGCCAAGCCCTCGGGTTAGGTAGGCAGCCCTGGTGACCCCATGTAGCTCTTTTTCTGATTCTTCTTTGCTTTCTTTTCTTTTCTTTTCTTTTCTTTTCTTTTCTTTTCTTTTCTTTTCTTTTCTTTTCTTTTTTCTCTTCTCTTCTCTCTCTCTCTCTCTCTCTCTCTCTCTCTCTCTCTCTCTCTCTCTCTCTCTCTCTCTCCCTCTCGGCAGGGTGACTCTGTGTAGTTTACAGTCACAGTGGAGGAAACGCACAGAAAGCAGACCTTGGTTGACCTGCAACGCAGAGATGTATTTTAACCAAGGACAACAGTCTTGCCCTAGGAGTCAATGGTTTTCAAATCATTGGTCAGGAAACCGCAGAGAGGAGCTTAACAGTTTCCCTCATTAGCTTCTTTTCCATCTCTTTCTGCCTCCCTCTCCTCCCCTCCCCATCCCCTTAGCTCTTGTCCTCCAGGTACCCAGGCACTGGAGACAGAGCCCACAGCCTTCACCCTGAGCTTCCTCTTCAGCCCTTTCACATTTTTGATTTTGAAGCAGGGCCTGGCTACGCTGCTGAACTGACTGAGGTGGGCTCCAAATCTCAGTCCTCCTCCCCTCAGCTTTTCTCTTCATCTTTCTTTCTGTTCCTTTTCTTCTTTAGTGCCACCCCCTCCAGTCACTTCGATGACACAGAAATAGCCTCTTTAAGGGGAAGGAGACTCTGTGAGGGGTCCTTTCGTGGAGGAGTTTACAGCAGGACAGAAGAGTTTTTCTGATTCTTCTCTCTGGAGCTATTTTTCTTTTATGCTCAGAGACTTCGGCTAATTCATATACCTAAATACTTACACACCTGCTTATAATATAATTTTAGTTTTTCTATGCAGTTGTAAATATAGCCATGCATATTATGCACATTTACAGAAAGAAAAGAAACCTTAATCCTTCATGGTATATCATGGCACCTGGGTCTTAAACCCCAGGACAGTATTCAGGCTCATTTTCAAGGTCTCAGCACTATAGAAATGTGAGCAGAGCAATGGGATTCTTTTTGTCTGTCTCTCTGTGTCTCAGTCTTTGTCTCTGTCTCTGTCTTTCTGCCTCTCTTGCTCCCTTCTTTCTGCATGTGTGTGGAGTGATTCTGTAATGCTGTACCAACTGCTCCTTTTCTGTCTTCTGAACCCCACACTACCTAGAGGAAATAGCTAATGTTATCCCGACTTTACAGATGAGGAAGTACAAGGAGGGAAAATGGTTCACCACTTGAGCAAGGTCTCCCAGCTGGATGATTCTGGTGTCAGGTTAAAATTTGCCTTGTTTCAAAGGTGAGTGCTCATCACTCTTGCGAACATCCTCCCTCTCAGCCTTCCAGAAAATGCTGAAGAAAAGGTTTGGGACAATTTTTCCCCAGTCACATCACAGCCTGTGACAAGAGATGCTGGTTTTAGAAGCTTGTAGATGACAGCAAGAGGCATGGGTGACAGTGGCTTAGCCTGGCACTGGCAGGATGTCAGAGGTGAATTTGCAGAGTTTGCAAAGTCAGACCTTGCGGTCGGTACAGACAGTGCCCTAGACCTAGGTAGTGACACAGGCCAGCCCTTCAGGGATCCATAGCTCAGTGCAGGAATGAGTCCTGAGTGCCATCTCCACAGAGGGAACTCCCATTGATAAGATGAGATCTGGTGGAACCCTCTGAATAGTTTTACAGAGGGAGAAGCATACTTTGAAAATGTAAGATTATGCACATTGTATATATTAAGAAAAAGGGGAAGGGAAAAGATAAGGAAATACAATTTTGTGTGTCTTTGCAATATCAAAGTAAGGATTATGAAGCTTTTTTTTTTTTTTTTTTAACTCACCCTTTAGAAACCAGCTCACCAGGTGGCTTGGACAGAGCCTGAAAATGATGGCTCCTGGCTGCAGCAGTGCTCAGAGCAGGGGCCACTCCATTGTCAGCCCTGAATTGATTTTCTAGGATGCCACTTGCTCACTGCAGCCTTCTCTGTTTTCATTTGCCAGAGTCTCTTATTGTTGACTGAATCCTTAGCGGTTTTAGAAGAGCTAAGCGCTGAGTGACGTTATTCCTATCCAGCGGCACAGGAAGGTGCAAATGAGTTAGGCACTGAAATGCCTTTTGGCAAGTCCTGAATCTTCCATGCCAGCCAGGAAGCAGAGGTTCCCAGGTGGATATTCCAAGCCTAGAAGCCACTGTTGCAGAAAGTCACCTTTCCCTGAGCAAAGAAGGTCAACACCTTCCGTCCTGCTTTCAAAACCCTCAGAACCCGAGGATCCTGTGAAGTCACACCCAATCCCACCCCCTGGAGCCCAGTGACCTTTCCCCTCCATTTTGCAAGCACTACCTTTGCTCTCTCCAGTAATGAAGCTGAGCACTTTCTGCTCTGCCTTGTAGAGACTTCTGGTTTTACCAGTAGCCACCAAGCAGGATTTCTGAAAAATCCACACAAGCTCACACACTGACGCGAATTCTGTGTGGGAAGCCGATGCACTCACAGTGCGCCCCTGTGGCTGAGAAGCAGGACCTGGGGAGATTCTTTTCCTGTCAAGCCTACCTCAGAGTTGGAGATGACGCCTGCCTACTGCAGCTGGGGAAGGCAGCCTTGGGCACTCACTGCTTCTGTTCTGCTCAGCAGCCTTGGCGTCTAGGAATGGGGCCTCAACCACAGCCTGACTCAGCATGGGCACAGAGAAGGCAGCTGGGGACAGGCGTGCCCATGAGTGTCCATGGGAGTCAGTAAATTGTTACTCATTACCCCCACCTCTGTCCCTTACTGCCTCTCAATCCCAGAGCACACATCCATGCAGGAGGCTCCTGGGCACACTGAGAACACCTCCTAAGGGAAATAGAGGGCACCGTGCACTTTCTGTGCCCAGAGGAGTTTGCCCTAGGGTTATAGTCCTCCTGTGCAGTCCTCCTCTTGACCAAACTCAAAGGTTTCTAGTCAGCTGCGACAGAGATGGAACCCATGGGGATGTGAAAGCCCTGGGGGTGCAGTGGGAGCAGTTCTCAGAGTCTGGACCTGTGCGCTTCTTTGTTCATCTCTGCTGAAAGCAATGTGCATGTTGGCCCTGTGCAATGATTGCATTTTGCCTCCCTGAGATCCACAGTTCACTCAGAATCCTTTGGAAAGAGCATGTTTGGCAGCTTGTGAGATTTAGGAATGTAATCACTCCACAATTAGATTAGGGTAGTTTTTCAGGGGTGCTCAGGGATAGTGATCATTAAAACATTCAATGCCACCAAGGTGCAGTGATCCACGCACACCCCTGTTCATAGCAACAAAAGTCTCAATAGCCAAACAGCTTAAATGCCCATTTATGAATGAACAGGGAAAATGTCCATTAAAATACTCCCAAAATCTAATTTTATTCAGCCATAAATTTGAGCCATTTGTAGGAAAATGGATGAATCTTGAGACTGTAAAGTTAAGCAAAATAAGTTAGACATAGGAGGTTAATACTGCACACTTTCTCTCTGATGAAAAACCCAATTTCAAGTAAATTAAGGGATAAAATAGTGGATACACCTTGAGATCATAATGTTAAGTGAACCACATCAGATTCCTAAGCTTAAATATGGCATCATTTCTTTTCCATGAGAAACCCAAACTATAAATAAAGAGCAAGGCAAATGACAGATAACAGGAAACAGGAAGCTAGAACTTTTGAAAAAGGGAGGAGATAAAGTAGTGGAGAGAAAGGAGGGGAAGGTGATGAGAGAAGAATTAAGATGTGTTCCATACATGCACCAATCCCATAAAGGTGTGTGATCAGGCCCATTTATGAGTACGTGCAAACATATACTCATAAAATTAAAATAAATAAAAACTAAACCAAGAAAAAATAAAATGAAACAGTGGCAGGATTTTCAGAATGGGGGATGGTATCAGAGGATAGGGAAATCTTAGAGATAAGGAAAGGGGAACAAAAATGATTAAGATAGATATCAGTGCTTCCTGAGATCTGCACTATGTTGGAACTTGGGGTGCTGGGAAAACAGGCAGCCAGCTCACTGCTCTGGTGGCTGGCTCTACCAGCATGAGGGCTAAGAATCAAACATCCTTCTCATCCCCCCCCACCCCACTGTGCTAGCAAGTGAGAGCCAGAGATCTGAGCATCTCTTGGGAGTTTATATGCAATATAGCAAATAAGGAGGATTTTCTTCTGCCATCTCTTTGAAGGCAAATATTTTTATCTCTGTTTTGCTCTGTTCTGATCAACGGTATTGATCTATTCAATATTCTGTTTTTATAATTTCGGTATTTCCTTCAATATTGCTCTACCTGATTGAAGGAAAAACAATTGTGGAGAAAACCAGATATACTATTGTACCTATTACTGGTATCCTGGTAACTTGCTGTAAGGTTGTGTACCAATTTCACTGCACTGACTCACTTGGCTTTGTCCTGTCTTGTTCTGCTGTATTTTACAAACTTCCAAATAAATAAATAAATAAAATAAAATAAAATAAAATAATAAGAAAAAATAAAATAGTAAATAATGACAACAAAACAGATCAGTAAGGTACCAAGCAACCTGAAACATGATATAACTAAACAGATAATGGACTTAAAAAGCAAAAGGAGGAAAAGAAAGTGCTCTAAAGGATATAACTGCATGTATATTTAAGCACATAGGATTGATAACCATGTTGCTAAGTTTTTACTGGATCATTGAACAGAACTGTTTGCAGCCTCACTGTTTGAATGTCCACTTTGTATGCTTTAATTTTGTAACTTGAACAACCTTATCCAAGAAGACAATATGTATTGTATCAACTAGTGATTTCTTACTGTTTATTTTTTTTGAAATTCTGTATTGTTTCTACCTTTTTTTTTTTTGGTTTTTCCCTCCTCTCTTTAAATAAAAAATGATTAAGATATTCTATATATATATACTAATCCTCTTGAATTAATGTCCATTTCATGTATTCCAAGCATACACCAATACAGAAGCATTTGACTCAGGAAGTATACATAACAAACATACTTTGAAAGCCATGTAGTGCTTTGACTGACTTTGGCTTTCTATAGTTCTCGGCAGCTGTTTAAAAAACTATAAAAAAATCTCATCTTACAGTGCAGAAATACCTTGAGATTATACGTATGTGAGTACTTTATGGAATTTTTATTTGTAAGTTATTCCTTGGTAGAGCTGATCAGAGCCACTGATTTATATGGGGACATACAGCCCATTGTGCCTCCATGGGGTTCAGACCCGGTGTGACCAGACACACTTGTGTTCCCTTTTCTGAGAGACTGAGTCAGGTGATGCTGTGTGTTTGGACTCTGTTGGAGGAGGGCATTGGACAAATGCTGCTGCAGGACTTCCGGGGCTCTTATCCCCTTGCAATTACACTTTCAAGGAGCTATTATTCAGATTTTTGGCTCTTTGATGCCCCCAGATTCTGACACAGAGATAGAACTTGACCAGAGGAGTCATAGAGAAAGAGTGGGAAGGACGCATGGCATGAAATGGACCTGGAAAATGGGTGCTTGCCAGGAGGAGCAGATTGTCCCCTGTGTGGGTCCCTGGGGTTTCCTGCTCCTCTCATTCTGCACTGAAATAGATGCTTCCAGGCCACTAAGAGAGCTATTTCCAAGCTTCTTCATTCCTGCTAAAAACCCACTGTGTATTCAAGAGGTTCTCAGTAGCTCCTGAGGCTACATGGAATTTTATTAAGCCAAGGTAAACTCCTAATCTGTGATAAGCTATGTGCACTTCATGGGCAGTGATGCTGAAATCCTTCGAGAACAGGATTACAGTTTGGTGCAGAAGACCCAAATGTGCAAGAAATCACAGTCATGTGGTACAGAAAGAATGGGTTGGTTATTGAAGTTGTCTCTGTAATTAACTGGGTTCAGGCCTTGAACAAATCACTTTTTCTCTCGAGGCTTTTGTTTCCTTATCACCTGAAAAAATAATTGAACTATTAATAATATAATTGTCCTGACTGATGTATTATTACTTTTGTCTTTTGCAAAAATACATCAATCAACTCAATACTGTGAAACTAGTTACTTTATGCTGAACAGATTCCTGGCTTGTCAGTTACTTACTCACTGAAACAGGAAAATGAATGCATACTTAGGAAGTGTGGGCAATTAACTGATAGTGCATTTGAATCTAAGATGCTGTGGAGAACATAGTAAAGTGATCCTAGGTGATGAAGATTTGAAGACTCATTTTATTCCCTTTCAGAAGGTCCCAGTCTCTTCCTGAGCCTCCTCAAGGCTGGCTTCATCTCCTGGTTCCCCGGGGTGTAGATCAAAGAGTTGACCAGACAGGAGATGACTGTGAAGGTAACACAGGTGGGTTTATCTGCAGGGAGGGCAGTGAAGGGCCAGGCAAAGACGTAGATGCAGGGCACAAAGTGCCGGGTCAACATGGTGATGTGGGCGGTGCAGGTGGTGATGGCTTTCTTCCTACTCTCACCTGTGTGTGAACTCAGCATCATCAGAATGACCATATAGGACATGAGCAGAAAGATAAACCACAATGCAGAGACCAGGCCATTGTTGGAAATCATGAGGATCTCCAGGGTGACAGTGTCACTGCAGGAGAGTTGGAGGACCTGTGGGACATCGCAGTAGAAAGTGTCAAGAACATTGGGGAGGAGGAGCTAAAGATGGATGATCAGTGAGCAACAAAATACAGAACTTCCTGGGGAGAAATAACCCATGTGCCAGAATAAAAGATCCTGGAGAGATCCAGACAGAGGGAGATGGTATCACTGTGGCTTTGTAGTACAGATTCAAGTCAGGAATTGAGATGCCACCTACCTTGCTTTTGTTGCCCAGAATTGCCATTGCTATTCTAGGTTTCTTCTGTTTCCAAATGAACTTTAGGAGTGTTTTTTCTAGATCTGTGAAGTATGTCAATGGTATTTTGATTGGGATTGTGTTAAATCTGTATAACAGTTTTGGGAGTATGGCCATTTTCACAATGTTGGTTCTTCCTAGCCAAGAGCAAGGAAGATCCTTCTATTTTCTAATATCTTCTTCAATCTCATTTTTCAGTGTAGTATAATTTTCAGCATATAGGACTTTTACATTTTTAGTTAGGTTGATTAATAAGTATTTCATTTTTAAGATGTTATTGTAAAGGGCGATATTTCCATAATTTCTCTCTCAGTGAGTTTCTTGTTTGTGTACAGGAATGCTATTGGTTTTTGAACATTGACTTTGTATCCAGCTACACTGCTGAACTTGTTTATTACCTCTGGTAGTCTTTTTTGCTTAGTACATTAACTTTTTAGTTTATTATACAATGCATTTTCTTTTTTTATTATTTTATTTTATTTTTTTATTTAAAGAGTAAAAAAGAAAAAGGATAGAATTATTACAGAATTTCAAGAAAAAAATAGTAAGAAATCACAGGTTGATAAATTACATATTGTTCTTTTAGAAATAGGTTTTGAAGTTACAAAATTAAAGCACAAAAAGTGGACACTCAAGCAGTAAGTGTGCAAACAGATCTGTTCAACAATCCAACAAGAACCTAGAAATATGGTTATCAATCCCACACACCTAAACGTACATGCAGCTATAGCTTTTATAGCACTTCCTGTTTCCTCTTTTTTTATAATAGCAATTATACATTTTTAAAATTTTATTTAAAGAGAAGAAAAAAAGGCAAAACAGAAAAAAGGGTAGCAACAATACAGAATTCTAAAAAAAAGAAAGAAAAAGGAAAATGAGAAAAAGCCCCACTACGAAATCAATAGTTTATAAATTACATACTGTCATCCTGGATGTAGTTGTTCAAGTTACAAAGTTAAAGGGTACATAGTAAATATTCAAACAGTCAGGCTACAAACAGTTCTGCTCAAAGATCCAACAAAGATTCAGCAATATGGTAATCTATTGTACACACTCAAACATACATGCCGTTATATCCCTTAGAGCACTTTCTTTTTCTTCTTTTTTACAATAGGAATTACACATTTAGGTCTTATTACACTTGTAGTTCTTATTTACTTTTTACCCTAGAGACACAATATGATATTTATAAATATGATTCTTATTTATTTCACTAGTGAGTTTCTCAAGTTGTCTCCATTTGCCTATGAAGGCTTCATGATCATCCTTTTTAATAGCTGAGTAATATTCCATTGTATAAAAATGCCACATCTTTTTCATCCACTCTGCAGTTGATGGGCATCTTGGTTGTTTCCAGGATTTAGCTATCACAAATTGTGCAGCTATGAACATGGGTGCACATATATCACTGTGATGTGAACTTTTCAGTTCTTCTGGGAAAATACCCAGGAGGGGAACAGCTGGATTGAATGGGGTTTCCAATCCGAGTCCTCTGAGAATTCTCCATATGGATTTGTATAATGGTTGCACCAGTCTACATTCCCACCAACAGTGAAGCAGTGTTCCTTTTTCCTGCAGCCTTGCCAATATTTGTTATCAGTTGATTTCTTGATTCCAACTATTCTTTCCGGAGTGAGGTGGAATCTCAGTGTTGCTTTAATTTGCATTTCTCGAATAACCAGTGATGGTGAACATTTCTTCATGTATTTATTTGCCATTTGTATATCTTTCTCTGAGAACTGTGTGTTCATCTCAGATGCCTATTTTTGGAGATGGTCTTTGAATTTGGGAGGCTTGATGTTTTTCAATTCTTTGTAATGTTCTGGACACAAGTCCTTTTTTGATGGGTTGCTGGCTAATATTTTTTCCCACTCTGTGGGTTTTCTTTTCACGCTGTTGGTGATTTCCTTTGAAGTGTAGAAACTTCAATAATGTGAGATCCCATTTGTTGATTCTTTGAAATGTTTCCCATGCACTTTGCATTTTGTTCATGAATTCTCTGCCAACCCCTATGTCTCCAATACTTCTACATACCTTGTCTTCCAGTAGATTTAGTGTTTTTGTATTAATATTTAGGTCTTTGATCCATTTAGACTTTAGCTTTGTGCATGGTAATAGGCTTGCATCTAGTTTCAGTCTTTGGCATGTAGAGAGCCAATTTTTCCAAAACTACTTATTAAAGTGACTATTCTTCTTCCAGTGGACATATTTAGCCCATTTGTCAAATATCAGGGGCTGAGTGTCTTTGTAGTTGTGCTTGCATCTTCTAATCTGTTCCACTGATCCTCAGGTCTATTTCTTTGCCAGTACCAAGCTGATTTGATCACTTTGGCTTTATAGTACTGTTTCAAGTCAGGAATTGAGATGCCTCCTGCCTTGCTTTTGTTGCCTAGAATTGCCTTTGCTATTCTAGGTTTCTTCTGTTTCCAAATGAATTTTAGTAGTGTTTTATCTAGATTTGTGAGATAGGTCAATGGTATTTTGATTGGGATTGCATTAAATCTGTGTAACAGTTTTGGGAGTATAGCCATTTTCACAATGTTGCTTCTTCCTAACCAAGAGCAAGGAATGTCCCTCCATTTCCTAATATCCTCTTCATTCTCTTTTTTCAGGCTATTATAATTTTCAGCATATAGGTCTTTTACATTTTTAGTTAGGTTGATTCTTAAGTATTTCATTTTTTTGCATGTTATTGTAAAGGGTGATATTTCCATAATTTCTCTCTCATTGAGTTTTTTTTAAAAGTTTTATTTAAAGAGGGGGAAAGAAAAACAAAAAAAGGGTAGAAACAATACAGAATTTCAAAAAAATAAACAGTAGGAAATCACTATTTGACACATTACATATTATTTTCTTGGATATGGTTGTTCAAGTTACAAAATTAAAACAATCAAAGTGGACATTCAAACAGTGAGGCTGCAAACAGTTCTGTTCACTGATCCAACAAAAACTTAGTAACATTGTTATCAATCCTACACATTTAAGTATACATACAGTTATCTCTTTTAGAGCACTTTCTTTTCCTCCTCTTGCTTTTGTTTAAAAAAATTTTTTTTTATTTAAAGAAAAAATTTTGAAACAGAAATAGGGTAGAAACAATACAAAATCTCAAAAACAAAACAAAACAGAAAAAAAAACCAAAATAGTAACCAGTAAAAAATCACTAGTTGATCATTACATAGTTTCCTATTAGATGCAGTTGTTCAAGTTACAAAAGTAAAGTCCACAAAGTAGACATCCAAACATTGAGACTGCAGTCAGTTTTGCTCATCCATCCAACTAAACCTTTAGCAACATGGTTATTAATTCCACACACTCAAACATACATACAGTTATATCCTTTAGAATACTCTCTTCTTTTTTTTCTTTATAATAACAATAATCCATTCTTGTAAACTATTTAGAAGTTCTACATATGTATAAGTCTCTACACATATGCCTAGCTTTTCTGTATTAGAGGGAGAAACAAATCAAAACAAGTCAGCAATAAAAATTCCTAGAGAAACACGAAATGAAAAGAACATACAAAAACACAACACTAGGTGATCTACAGTAGTCACTATGATGTCTCTTGTTATTTTCAATAAAATTGTCTATATTATCAAATATAATCTAAACTTAGCATTGCTTTACACTATTAATAAAATCTAAATATTGGAGACATTGTAGGACTTCAAAGGCAGTTAACAATCAAACCAGAATGGGTATCCTATTGAATCCTGTCATCTTCAGAGTAGTTTCCCTTACTCTCAGACTCAACACTCTCAAGCATACCAGATTCAAATAAAATCAGTCAAGATAAAACAGTGATATAACAAATTTTCTCTGTCTTATCTCTGCCATGGTATTTTTCTGTTGTTATTTGTTTACTTTTCTCCTTGATTCCACTGTCTGCCCCTTTCTTTGAGGCCTTTCTGCCATTATTCCTGGAACCCTGGTGATTTTCTCTCTCTCTAGAATGTCCTTCAGTATTCTTTGCAGGGTTGGATTGGTGGTCACAAACTCCCCCAGTTCCTCTTTGTCATGGAAATATCTTGTCTCTCCATTCATTTTGAGAGAGTTCTGCAGGGTACATCATCCTGGATGGGAGGTTATTTTCTTTCAGGGCTTGGAATATTTCACTCCAAGCTCTTCTTGATTTGATGGTTTGCATTGAGAAGTCCACTGTGATTTTGATGAGTTTTTCTTTATATGTAATCTGTTTCTTTTCTCTAACTGCTTTTAATATTCTGTTCTTGTGATGGATTTCTGGGATCCTGATTATTATATGTCTGAGTGTAGATTTGTTTTGGTTGTAGCTGGCTGGAGTTCTATATGCCTCATTTATCTGAATTTCACTTCTGTTACCTATGTTTGGGAAGTTTTCCTTAATTATTTCTGTGAATAGACTTTTTATTTCATTTGTATTTGTTGCTGCATCTTCATTCACATATTTTATTCTTAGGTTATAAATCCTCTTGTCATCTTCTAGCCTTTGTATCATTGCTTCCTGG
>PVLA01008624.1:54019-86185 GCA_004027455.1 Hydrochoerus hydrochaeris | reverse complement strand
GTTCTGTCCTTGGCTCTCTTCTTGCTTCCTGGAAGGCTAATGTCTGTCATTAGCCACTTTCTGTATGCTGATGACTTCCACATTGGGATCCTTCCCACATCTGCCTCTCCCAAGGGCTGGACCCATACATCCCACTCCCTCTTCCCCTTAAATGTGGCGTGAGCACCTTCAGCTCAGCATGTTCAGAAACTGAAGTCATGATCTTCCGCATCCCAACCTCTTTGTAGTTCCTGTCTCAGGACAGGGCTGACACCCATTCAGGGCCCGTGCTGCAGGGCCCCAATGCCCAAGCTCTCTGTTCCACCACCACTGGTGGACTCGGGCACCACTGTGCTACATTAACTTCATGTCAGAAGTCTGTTCTCTCCCTCTCTCTTGTCTTTCTTCTTGGATACATTTTCCATACAGTATTTCAGAGTGTGCAGGAAGAATCCTCTTGGCCTAAAGTTTTCCTTCAGAGAAATCCCTATTGTCTCAAGGATTAAGTCCAAATTCCTTACTATGGTAAGAGGGCTTCATAATCTCATGATTGCCTTTTTATTACAGCCTTATCTCTTACCACCTGGTAACGTGAAAAAGCTGAATATTCTCTTCAAACATTTGCACATGGCTCCCTCTGCAGCTCTTGCCTCTTTCTGCCTTGCTGCCTTCACTAGGCCAGTTCCTAGTGGCCCTCATTTCTCTGCTGCATGGCCCTTCCCCAAGGTTATGGCTGAATCCCACTTTCTCCCTCTGACCCAGAGTTTTGTGTTTCTGTGGACCCGTTGCTTATCCCATTATAGCCGGTGGTAAAAGCTGAAGGATCTGTGCCAGAAGGCTGAAGGTTCTGCCCTGGAACCCAGGAAACAATGTCTATGATGAAGAGAAAGGTTGAAGCTCCCTCAAAGAAAGAAAACAGCCAAAGCTCTTTTATAAGAGAAACAACTGAAACTATTCTGAAGAAAAGCAGTTGCAACAAAGCTCCTTCAAGGAAGATCAGCTGGAAGCTGGAATCCTTCCCTCCCATTCTCCATTTTATGCCTTTCCAACAATCCTCCTTAAAATGATCTTCCATGCCCGGAACTATGCTGGCTCAGTTCAGCTGGGTTTTCCCACTCCAGTGGACAATCAATCAGTTAACCACACAGAGACTAAGGTGATGTAACAACTAAATGTGATGTGGGATTCTAGAGTGGATCCTGGAACAGAAAAGGAGTTAGTGGAAAGCAAGAAAGATGTTAACAAAGTCTGCATATTGACTGGTTAGCACAGTTATACTGTTAATGTCCTGATTTTGACCCTAGTTTTTTGGGTTTTTTTTTTTTTTTTTGTCTTTTTGAGACAGGGTCTTGCTATGCAGTTGAGGCTGGCCTTGAGCTCACTTTGTAGCCCAGGCTGGTCTTGAACTCGCAAGGATCCTCCTGCCTCAGCCTCCCAAGTGCTGAGATTACAGACATGAGCCACCACGCCTGGCTGATCCTAGTTCTATAATTATATATTATATAAAGATGAGAACTCACCATACTATTTTTTCAACTTTTCTGTAAGTCTGAAATTTCTTAAAATACATTTTCATTTAAAAAAAAATAGCTAAAGTATACATGCTGTGTATATGCTCTAGGATCATTTAAAAGCACATAGAGATACTTAGGGTAAATTTATTGGGAAATTGATTGACTTTTAATTTTTCTAAATTGGTTATGCAGTTTTAATTTTTAAGGAAGCTAGCTATTAAGAACTAGAAAAGGAAAATGGAATAGAAAGAGAAAAATAATCTAAAAAGAGAAGAGAAAAGCAGAGAGCAAAATGGGAGAACAAATGTAAATTTAAGATGTTCTTCTTGGCAGTTTGAGGACAGTCTCTTCATTCCAAATTTCTTTATGTTTTTATTTCTTTTAAGGTAGTAGAAATACAACAAAGCAAGACAGGACAAAGCCAGTTGAGACAGTGCAGTGAATTTGGTACAGAACTTCACAGCAGGTTACTGGGATAACAGTAATAGGTACCACAGTATATCTCGTTATCTTCACAATAGTTGTCTAGTCAATTAGGTATAGCAAAATCAAACCAAAGACAGAACATTATAAAACCAATCAAAAGAGAATATTGAATAGAGTAAAGCAATTAATCATAATGAAACAAAACTGAAAACAACATTTGCTTTCAAACAGAAGATAGAGGAGACCCCCCCCATATTTGCTATATTGCATACAGTCATCCTCCCAAGAGATGCTCAGACCTCTGTCCGCAGTTGCTAACAGGGAGGGAGGTGTTTGATTCCAAGCCTGTGCACCAGTAGGGTCACAGGAGACAGTACTGGGTCTCCTCCTGGTTCACACTGGAGGAAGGCGCTTACCAAGAGGGCGGGTGAATTGCTTCTTTGTGCAGCTGCCTGGGTTCCTCCATGGTAGTGGCCAGATCTCAGGGCCCGCTCACTGGTTCTCCTTCTGGCTCACGCCACAGGAAGGCGCTTACCAAGAGGGTGGGCGAATTGCTTCTTTGTGCAGCTGCCTGGGTTCCACCATGGTAGTGGCCAGATCTCAGGAGCTGCTCACTGGTTCTCACCCAAGTTTTTATCATTCTAGAAGCTTTTACCATGAACAGATGTTTAAGTTTATTAGGTAAATCATCTGTGTCTGAAATGACTATTGTATTTTTACCTGATTTTTGTCATACTGCTTTTCAATTTTGAGTTACAATTAGGAAAATTTCCCTCATTCCAGGTTATGTAGGAAGTTATGTTTTCTTCTTTGGCAGCATGGTCTCATTGTTACAAAGTTCCTACCATTTGAGAATGGGGTGTTTCCTCAAGGGCCACTCATTTTTTGTTCATGCTGGGGTTTGAGCTCACTTTGTAGTCCAGGATGGCCTCAAATTCATGGCAAATTCTTCCGCCTCAACCTCCTGAGTACTGGGATCACAGGCATGCACCACCATGCCTGGCCTAAGGCCCATTGATCTTGCACATAAAATGGGTCTGTGTCTGTGTCTGCTGTTAGGTTACATCAGTCCATCTGTCCTGTGTGAGGGTTACACTTCCAGCTGTAACACATATGCATGTCTTATAGTCTCTGCCCCATGCCTCTTGTTTCTAAGAATTAAATTTAATTTGTTCTTTTCTTGCTAACCTAATATTCTAAATAAATTTATAGTCAACTTGTTCAACTGTAGTTTGCAGAGAAAACCTCATTTTGTGCAAAGGAGGGTGGCTAAGTGATAAACATAGGAGAAACAACATCTGTATGACATCAAGTCCCTGTGTATGGGAGCACTGTGGTCTCCCCAAGACTCCTTGAAGTGTCTCAGTGCTGCTTTCCACATGCACCACAGAGGTGAGAGTCTCACGTGGGAGAGCGTGCAGATCTCTGGGAGTTCCTGGATGAGTCAGACAGTGGTTTCTATCATCACTGCCTCAGTCAGGACACAGGAGGAAAGTCCCTACTCCAAACCCTGGGATTGCTGGCCTCAGATTTCATATTTTGTCTTAGCTGAGGACTTTCTGTGTTTTTTGGTACTTTGTAAATGAATCACATAGCATATGTTTTTCTGTGTGCCAGCGTCTTTTGCATTTTTCTTTTCTTTCCTATTTTTTTTCTCTTTCTTTTCTGGTATTGGGAATTGACACCAGGGCCTTCCCACTGAGGTATATTCCTAGCCTTTTTTATTTTAAGGCAGGCTATCACTGAGTCACTAAGTTGCCTGACTAGGCTCAAACTTGCAGTTTTCCTGCCTCAACCTCCCAGAGTACCAGGTTTGCAGTCACACACCACTATACCTGGCCAAGGCTCTTTTCACTTATCAGTGCTTTTGAGATTCATCTGTATTCTGGTGTGTGTGTCACTAATTTTTCCCTTTGTTCTGTTCCATGATGTATCATCTCTTCCCCTGCTGATGGGAATTTGAGCTGTCCCTAGCTTGGTTTTTGTGTAAATATGCCTGTCATAGCACATGAGTAGAAGCCTTTGTAGCAGTGTGTGTTCATGTGTCTTGGGTAGAGCTAGAACTAAACATGCCAGATCACAGAGAACTCTGTTTAACTCACACTGTTACAGTTTCCTAAAGTGATGTTTTCAGCTTCCAGTTTCTCTGCTTGCTTATTAGCAGTTGATATTGTTGGTCTCTTTAATTGTAGCCCTCAGACTTAACATTTCCCCCTAACATTTTCATAAAGAAATATCTCAAATATACAAGATAATTGAAAACATGGAAAGGTGAGTGTCAGTGATATGGCACACAGATTGCCAAGTTACCATTTTTGTCTTCACTTTGTCATGCAACTGTCCACCCATCCCTCTCTCAGCCACCTCTGTCTTATTTTCTGCTGCATCTTCTAGTTATCTGTGGATGGCAGGAGCTTTATCCCTACGCACTTCAGTATGCTCCTGGTAACTCAGTGCAGCATCTGCTTTGGGTGGTGGAAGTGATGGTTTTCAAAAACACTTGCTTGTTATTGTATATGCTGTTCCTTGGTTTGTCACTGTTTTGCGTCTCTGGCTGCAACACTTTAGAGGTGATGTGTCCGTCCACTGCATCTCATCTGCAGACACACAAACCTACATTTCAGCAGAAGTGTTCATTTTCATCACTACAGCTGTTGTTTTGCTCGGCTGCTCCACTATATAGTCACTGGGTTTTTTTTTTTTGGTTTTTTTGTTTTGTTTTGTTTTTTGCAGCTAATAATCTGTGGAAGCACCCCTTAAGAGCAGATCAAATGTTATTCCCCAGTCAGCACTAGTGATTCTTGCTCAAACTCCAGCTTACCACCTTGTCTGTGTGTCATTTAGAAGTCTCCTGGAAAAAGAACCTTTTCTCTTTGTCTGTCTGTCTAAGTCACATTCTCATTGTTGGAACTCAACACCTGACACCAATAAACTAAAGAAGGAAAGGTTTATTTTGGCTCATGTTTCAGTCCATACTCACTGGCTCCAATACAGGATGGCGTGGCAGAGGAGAGCTGCCCGTGACACAGTAGACAGGAAGTAGAGGTCAAAAGAGGAGCTGGGAAGGGAGATGCAACCTTGCAGACCACATCTCAGTGACAGCTTCTTATGGCCAGATCCTGCCTCCTGACAGCAAGTCAGCTGTAATCCCCAGTTACCTTCCAAAAGTATGTGGGCTCTGGGGGCATCTAGATATAAATTGTGACACTGTGTATCAGCCTATCCATCTATTATTATATGATTATCAGATTACTATTTGTTAAATGGATGATAATTCCATACTAAATTTGCTTATTTTGGCACTGAACATTTTTAGATTTAACTGGTAGAAAATAATTTAGGTTCTGGGGTCTGCCTTTCCACTTCTTCACCTCTCTGCCCATTCTCTCTTCTTTGTTTCTTGTAATTTTTTGAGATACAATTCGCATACCACAAAGTTCACTTCCTTACTTTCTGGTACAAGAAGAGGTCCCAGGTTCATCTTGTACTTTCTGTACCTTAGCTTTGGCACAAGCTGTTTTTCCAGCGAGCCCTGGTTCCTTTTAGTGGACACTATTAAAGCAATGAAGATCTAGGTAAAAAGTCAGAGTGCTTGTTGCTTTTGAAATATGATTGTGTCTAGATTGTTTCAGCTGAAAGAAAAATACACTGAAAGGAGCTGGAGACCTAACCATTCTTTCATTCCCTTGATTACTTCTTTACTATTTTTAAAAAAATCATAACAAATATACTGTTTTCACTTTGACTTTTCCTATAACGGTTCACCTTGGTAATCACTTCCTAGCAATTCATAGAGCTTTTTCTCATTCTTTTCTAAGCTTCATAGTTGTCTTACCATAGCTGATTCAACCAGTGTCCTGTGTTTGGACATTTAAAAATAATGAAGTAATGAATAATGATGCTATTACTTTGTGTAGATACATTTTATATTGTTGGAAGAATTAATGATAAATTTCTAAAACTTGATTTTAGCAATTTCTTCATAAGACATCATCAGAAATCCTTGTTAGTGGCTTTGCTGCACCACCTTACTCATGGCTCACAGCCTTGTGGGGTGGTAAAGTAGTCCAGACCCAGTTGGCTGAGGAACAGAAAGAGGAAGATGTGGAGTGGTAACTGCTGAAGGGTGAAGGGTGCTGTGAGTTTTCCCTTCTCACATGCACAGGGCTTTGTGCACCCTGCTGGAGGCTTGTAGTTGACAGCAATGCTGATGATGCTGATGCCTGCCCCTGGGGAAGGATGCGTGGTACAGCACCTTTCAGACATCTATTTCAGATCTTCCACTGTGCCCTGGGCTGGTGCCACCATCATGGCACTGTGGGTGCTGCCCGGCAACTAGACCCAGGTCACAGTACCTGGTCACATGCTTGTCCCCCAAATAATCTTTTCTTTTGCAAACATCAAATCCTGCCATGGAATTTCAAACAGTAATTGTGGGAAGCGGCAGCTAGCCTTTAAAGGTAACCTTTAAGCTCCAGTTTTTGCTGCAGTCCTTTGTCCCTTGCCTTTTCCCAGCCTCGTGTTCATGGTGTACAGCCATCCTGTGTCATGCTGAGCATGTGCAAGGCACTTTGTTAAGTATGACACATGTGACCACATTTGTCCTTACAGCCACCCATCAAGACAGACACTTCCAATGCAGGACACTCCACCCAGAGACACTGAGATAGAGCTTCACTCCATACTGCATCTTGCTCAGTGGTCTGGCCTGCTATCCCTGCTGCACAAGCCGAGAAGCAGGAGCAGGGAGATCTCTGTGGTGGCTTATACTTCCCCTGTCATGTTTTGTGGGAGACCCAGAGATCCCCTGGGACCATGTAGATTATCCTGCTATTTTCTGATGTGCAGAAGAATAGTATATCAATTGCACTAGAAATCACTCTGTTTTGTATGTGTGTGTGTGTGTGTGTGTGTGTGTAAACTTTGTGGGTTGTTTTTTTTTTAAAGAAATGGGAAAACTTTTAAAACAAAGTTTGAAAAGACATCTTAATCTATCTTCTTGTGGCACTTAATCAGTTATTTTCAAATTTAAAATATGCTCACTTTAAATGTCTCAAACCGTGGATTTGTTGCTCAGTCTGAATTTTAAAAAAATCAATGTCTGTTCACAAGTGCAGTGCTTATCTGGCCTCTGCTGTTATACAACCTTATCTGGCTGGAACAGGGTTGAAGATAGGATGATTAACAGCGCTGAACTCCAGGACTCGAGTCTGGTAAATATTTGCCTTTTTGAAAAATGAAATGATTTAAACACAGCTATTCTAGCCACTCTCCATGCTGCTGCTCTCCGCTGGCCAGGCAGTGCTTCCGGCCTCTGAGAGGGTGGGTGAGAGTGGGCACTCCCGGTGCCTGATGCAGCTCCTCAGGAAGTTCAGGGCAGTAAAGACTGGCCCCTCACAAGAAGGCCGGGGCTTGGTCTCTCCTATCTTTGTTCGGTCGCTGTGTGTTTATTATCACTGTTTGTAATAACACTGTATTTGTATAGCACCTTCTCATGAGTGGTCACATCTGATTTCCCCATCAACCCTGGCCTAAGGAAGGTCACTGTTACCACCACTGTCTACTGGAGACCGAAGCTTAGGGGTTATAAGTGACTGGCTGTTATGGGGTAGTGGTGAGATGGAGCTGGGAGGAGAGGAGAGGGCCGTTTCTCACCAGGCAGGACACTCCCAGGTCCCAGCAATAGCTGTGGCTGCAGCTGTGTCTGCAGGACAGCAGTATGATGTTGGGATCGCTTCTTCCTTTTGCAGGGCACTGGCCCTTTCAGACTACATTTGTCCTCTGCAGTTTTCTCTTATTTTAGTGGGGAACTCTGCTGAGTAATTTTTTTAGATTTTTTAAAAAATGTTTTTAAAATTTTATTTAAAGAGAAAAAAAAGCAAAAAAGGGTAGAAACAGTACAGAATTTCAAAAAAATAAACACTAGGTGATAAATTACATATTGTCTTCTCAGATATAGTTGTTCAAGTTACAAAATTAAAGTATACAAAGTGGACATTCAGTAGTGAGGCTGTAAGCAGTTCTGTTCAACAAACAAAACTCAGCAACATGGTTATCAATCCTACACACTTAAACATACATGCAGTTATATCCTTTAGAGCGCTTTCTTTTCCTCCTTTTGCTTTTTAAGTCCATTATCTGTTTAGTTATATCATGTTTCAGCTTGCTTGGTACCTTACTAATCTGTTTCATTGTTGTTATTTACTTTTTAATCAACTTGTATGATTCTGTTGCTTTGTTTTTGTGTTTCTCCTCATCCATTCCCCATGGATCAGCTTTGGGGGAGTTGGGAGTTTTTGGAGGTATTTTGTTACTTTGTTATCTCTCTTTTTTTAAAAAAAATTATTATTATTATTATTATTTTGAGATAGTAAAATACAGCAGAACAAGACAGAACAAAGCCAATTGAGGCAGGTGAAATTGGTACAAAACTTCACAGCAGGTTACCAGGATAACAGTAATACATACAATAGTATATCTCATTTTCTTCACAATAGTTGTTCTTTCAATCAGGTACAGCAAAATGGAGGGAAACACCGAACTTATAAAAACAGAGTATTGAATAGAGCAATACCATTAATCAGAACAGAGCAAATCAGTGATAAAGATATTTGCCTTCTAAGACATGGTAGAAGGAAATCCCCCATATTTGCTATATTGCATACATTGAACCTCCCAAGAGATACTCAGTTCTCTGGCTCCCACTTGCTAAGGGGGGGGGCAGTTGATTCTTAGCCCACGCGCCAGAAGGCTCAAGCTGCTTACCAGAGTGGTGAGCTGGATGCTTGTTTTCCCAGTGTCCCAAGTTCCAATATGGCACAGAGCTCAGGAAACGCCAATGGTTCTTGCTCTGGGGCGGCTGCGGCTTGCCAGGTCCCAGCCACTTACCAGGGCAGTGAGCTGGATGCTTGTTTTACCAGCGCCCCAAGTTCCAACATAGCATGGAGCCCAGGAAATGCCGATGGTTCTCCCTCTGGGGTGGCCGCGGCTTGCCAAGACACAGCCACTTACCAGAGTGGTGAGCTGGCTGATTTCTTTTAGATTTTTAATTGTATGTATTAGTACATGTTTACTATACTTAATGATCACATTCATCGTGGGAATTTGTACTTGTGCATAATATATCTTAATTCTTTTTTCCTACTCCCCTCCCCATACTTCAAACCCAAACCCTTCATCTCCTCATTTGCAAAAGCTTGGTTTCCATTTTTATCTTCCATTCTTTTTTTTTAAAATCCCTTTTTCTTCCCTTTTTCCTTCCCCCTCCCTTCTTCCCCTTCCTATTTGAACAAGTTTTTCCTAGTTCCCAGTATCTGTTCTCCATTCTGCTCCTTATTTACCCTTTGTGTGTCTCATACAAGAGAAACAATGCAATATTTAAACTTGCGTTTCTGATTTCACTTAAAATTATGGTCTCAAGTGTGTCCATTTACCTAAAAATGTCTCAAGTTTATCCTTTATGGTCGAGCAGTACTCCATTGTATATAAATACCACATTTTCTTTGTCCATTCCTCCATTGATGGTCATCTGGGTAGTGGATTTTTTTTTATTAGAACACTTTTATAACACATCACAAATACATTGATCATGGAGAGTTGGTTGAAGCCCCACTTTGGCAAGTTCCAGGAGACAAACAGAAATCACATTGGAAGGTAAATGTTGAACTATTTACCTTGCACAATTTCTGTGCCACAGTCTGCAGCAAAGTGTTCACAAGGCTGCAGGTAAGGATTTATGTTGTGTCCCCTTTAGGAAGGCCTATGAGCTGTTAAGATCTGTCCTGCATCAGTGTGTAAGCTTTCATATTTCTGTATCTCCTGCATGAAGGAAATGGTCCATGTGGTCTCATTTGGACATGGACATGTCTTTTCTGTGTGTAACACAGAAAAGACACAGGTTCGAAGAGTGGTGCTGAGTGTAGGAGCCTGCAGAAAGGATGCACTGAGAGTCCTGGTGCAGGGAATCTTCTGTTGCTGGCTGCAACTTTGATAGTTCCACTTTCCTGCTGTCAGCGGAGCTGGCTGTTTCTCCACATCAGGAAGACTAACACTTGCTCACTGGCCCTGAGTCCAGTGCTTAAAAATCTTAATATGGAGCAATCCTCTCTGAAATCCCTAGCAAAAATAGGATATTCTTGAGGACCATTCGCCCAAGTGTTTAACTTGTCCTGGCCTCAGGAGGTCTCAGAGGGACCTGGACACTTCATCCACAGAAACATTCATTATGCACTGAAAAGGAGCCAGGACAAAGGGCTCTGCCCTGGGAATGGAGCAGCACAGTGCACCTGTCTTGTTCCTGGTGTTGCCAAGTCTGGGTGTCCCAGAGCCATTGACCATCTCCAGGGGACCTTGTTGATTTGTGTCACGAAGAGGTAAATTTATTTCCTGAATTGTTAAGAGCTCAAGTAAACTTGTTACCTATCAGTAGGCTTGTCCTAGTGTGAACCATATCCCTGTCTTGAGCACTAGGTTTGTTTTCCATCAGTTTGAGTCTTCAGCATGAAACATGAAAGGTCTTGGCCTCCAACATGAAACATTAAGACTTTACCAGTCACCTAGTGATGGGATGCAGAGAAGCTACAGACGAGATGACCTGGACAGTGGCCAGACCACAGAATCCATCTCAGTAGAATGCTGGGGAGCTGCCTACTTCCCTGGTGGTGAGAAAAGTATAAATGTCAGCCAAGCTTTTTGAGACAGATTAGAGCATTACCCAGTTCCCTCCTCCTCTGTAAGTCTTAGGCAAATGTTTGTCTGAAAATCTAAAACTAAGCAGTTTATGTCCAAATGGAGGAGTTTGATTCATTTAAGACAGAACAACACAAAGAGGAAATCAGCAATGTTTGTTTCATAGCTGGCACACTCTTAAGAACATTCTTTGCATGTCTGTGCTCATAACTAGGACATCATAAATGCAGCAAAAAGTTTTAATTAGCGTCTGTTTTTAAAGCTATTTCTAAAAATAACAACAACACACTTATGGATAGACTTTGTATGCCTGGCACATCCTTATAAGATTTAAAAATCCTTCAAGGTAGGGATGGCCCAAGGCCAAATAACTCAGGTGAGTTCTGAGACCCATTGGCTGACCTGGAGCCTAGGAGTCTGACTGCAGCTTGACACTCTTAATCTCCACACTGCGTGGCTTTCAGTTATGCAGCTCAGTCCACCGTCTGACGTGATTAGTTGTCGACAGATTCCCCTGGATGATCACTTAGGAACAGGGAGGTTACCAGAGCTGGGTGTGGTGGCATAAGCCCAACCATGAATCTGAGATCAGGCTGCACTACATAGGGAAACCCTATCTCAAAAAATCAACAAAACAAAAAAATGAACAAACAAAAATACAGCTAATCATGAGGAGTTGTCTAGAAGATACAGTGAAAGAAATTGAGTTTTCAGAAATGTGTGTAACATCCTCACAATATAATCAGAGGGATTTAAGAAGTCAGTTCATGGAAAGAGGGTAGAAATGGAGACAGGTAGCAGTCAAAAAGTAAGATTGCTTATCTGAGACTAAAATGACTGCTATGCCTTGTGCGTCCAGACAAGACTGTTTTTCTTTTTAAAATGATGGCTACTCATATGCTGTTCCTAAGATACCAGAGAAAACATCAGAGAACCTCACAAGAGCAGTGTCCTAGGAAATAGTTAAAGGACCATTTCACTGTGGGGAAAATCTTACAGATCTGACTGGCAGATGGGAAGTGTTCATTTGTTTCTTCCAGAAACGGGAAGGGGCTACAACAGAGAATGTATATAGGGAGAGGCATTTAGCTGAGGTGCCAAAATCATTTTGGACCTTTTTGCTTTTATATACTGACAGATCTCTGAGACCTGCATTTCAGTGAGAGGTTTAACCCTTTCTGCACTGCAGACCATATTGTCTGAGCACCAAACTATGCGGTATGACCAGCCATTGGCCATGGCCTTCAGCGAATGTTTGCCTGCCATGTATTTACTGAGGGTGTACATACACTAGTGTGTATGTGTGTGTGTGTGTGTGAGAGAGAGAGAGAGAGACAGAGACAGAGACAGAGACCATGTCTTTAGTTTGGAGGTAACCATTTTGAGCCAAGACACTTTGTACATTTTACAGAAAAAACCCATAAAAGTACACTGGTTAAAAAAGAAGTAGTTTTTCTGATAGAATTAAATAGTAGTACAATTGAGTTCCTCTTTCTGGCAAAATGTAAGTTCACTGTATATCCCAGGTCTTTAATTTATATCTATAAACATTATGGCCCTGGCACATTAAGCCTGTTTTCTTGTACATAAAAAGCCATTTTACTTCAATCTTAACATTACTGTACAAAACAAAAGCTTGCTTTATGGTCCACCTTGCTGTATCTCTGCTTGACAAATAGACGTCCAATAAATAAGCAGTTGTCATGCAGGAGACCACGATTCTGATGAGAGACTGGCTGCTCTGCTTACCTGACGCTCAGCAAGAAATGACTGGTTTTATTATCACCTGCCAGGTTTACCTTGGAGTTTGGTAACAAAAGCCTTTACTGGCTCCAGAATGATGATAGCCACTAGCATATGATATCTTAACTTTACCAAATTATTTATGTGATCTAGTTTTATCTTTACAGAGGTATTAGCAAAAGCCTTAAGATAGAGTTTTGGGTTTGTTTTCAATTCACAGAATTTTAACACACACAATTACCACAATAACCTCCTCTCAGTTTCTTAGCAAATAAATGCACTCTTGTTTCTCACTTTCCCTCTGTTTGGTTATTGTCAGGACAGCTTTTCCCCCAGTTGTTTTCTACACATCATGCACAGGGTGCCTCCCAGAGAGCCTTAAACAGAGCACAGGACTGTTCTCTTTCTTTTCTTTCTGACAAGACTTGATGTAAAGTCATGAATTGTCTTTTCTTCTTGGTTTTCCCATCTGCTGGCAACCATTTTGTCTTAGGAAATGTTGGCCCAGAGTGCTTCAGTCAGGTGCAGTCAGAGAAGACCTGGCTGAGTCCTAGAGGGTTTAGGAAGAGACAAGGAGTTGGGCCAAGAAGGAGGCAGAGCGCACATGCGGGATGCAGGCTATGCGGCTGTGGGGTGGTTTGGGATTGTGAGCACACTTGTGGGCTAGGATGCGAAGGGCTGGCTCTTAGGGGCAAGGATCTGAAGAGGTGAGTGAAGGCCACACCTGATGGTAGAAACAAAGGCCAACTGGGGTCACTGGAGGATTTTAAGTAGAGAAACAATATGTCATTCCCTTTGCATAGTTATATATACTGCTTCTACAGAGTTTTATGTAGACACACACACACACAAATCAGTGCTGCTGACTGGTGAGGGTGTTCTGAGCACATGTTGTCAGGCAGTTTTGTCACTGTATAAACATTGGAGAATGCACTCACACTCACAGGGTGTGATGTCACCGGGTGATGACATCTTGGGGATGGCCACAGTACATTCAGTCAGCCAATAACCATAGTGTCATTATGCCATGCACTACTCTGTGTGTGTCTGTACATCTGCTCAAGGCTGCATGGCCATCATTTCAGGGCACCTCTGCCTTTAGATTCTTTGGTGGCTCATTTCAGTTGCATTTGGCTCAGTAACTATATTTTGCAAGTGAGGAAATAAAGTGACATGGCTTGAGCAGCTTGGGTCTGTGACCTTTCTGGGGCTAAGGGTGTGGAATCTTCCCTGCTGTACCACTCAGAGTTGTGAGGACCAAGGTTCAGCAATGTGATCTCATAAACTGAAGAATGGCTTCATCCACCCAAGGTTTTCTCTGCTGGCCTGGCTACCGTCCTCTCCCCAGCATTCCCCACAGAGCTGCTTCCCCAGGGAGTTCTGATGAGTGTCTCCTGCACTTACCCAGAGAATTCTTCTCTCCTTGGTGGTTTCTTGCTTTACCAATGATTTCATCCATCTCCTTTGGGTTTGAGGCTGTTTGAAATTATTTTCATAGTTTAATTGTTGGAGACAGCTCCAGGTTTCCTCTCTATGTTTATAAAAGTTGCTTTGGGAAAGGACAGTGCAGGATGTATAGAAGGTAGCAAAGAAGAGAAGAGGAAGGGCTGGGAAGGGCTGCTAGAGTCCATCTTCAAAGGAAGAAGAACTGGGGTTAGTCCAAGCTGTCTGACAATTGAAGGGAGTCCCAGTACCACAGTCTGGATGAAACCTGCCTTTTTATTGTCAAAAAGCATAACATGGAAATGGAGCTCCGGGGTTTAGCTTAGCTGGCTAAAGGCCTGCACTGGTAACTGTGAGGTCCTGAGTTTGATCCCAGATGCAGGAAAAAACAAACCAAAAAACCCCCATGGAAATGGAAGTAAAGTGAATAATTCAAAATTATGTTTAAGCTTTATGGATATTTTGCCTTTTCTGGAATTAGAGATTTATGCTTATGAAGAATGAGGGAGGAATTTGAAATGTTTATGTTACCAGAGTGTAAAAAGCACTGTCCAGTTGTTTATCTAATCTTGTGTTGGGTTTGCTCTTAAAAATATGTTTAGATTTGAAGTAACCTAGGAAAAATAAACTGTTCCAGCCATAACTTAATGTCCTAGTGGAAATGAGATGTTCATTCATTTTGAGAAGTTTCCCAAGCAGGCAGATGAGACCTTCTTCTAGACCTTTCTTTCCAGCACCTTGGTAACAAATAACTGTGATCAAGGACTAGGGTTACCAGTACTATGTTACTCTTCTAACTCTGACTACAAAACTACTACTGGGATCTTATTTCATTTCTGGACTGGACACTTTGTTGTTGCATCTACTCAGTCTCACAAAGTCCCATGTGTTGTTGTCCAGCAACAGATTTGACCCTTAAAGATGTGCATCAACTAAAGAGAACCTGCTCTGAGAGCTTTTTGAGACCCTTTTCTGGCTCAAAGAGCAACCAGATAGGTTAGGGAATAAGAGGTTCTATAGCATGTTTTCTTGTAATTTCTTTTCAAACTCCCCGTGGGAAAAAATATGTAAAAAATAGAATGAATTTGGGTTTCCACCTCTTTGTCATAATCTCTCAGGCTGAATTTGTTCATTCAAGAGAAGGAAATGCCATTTTCCTGTTGTGTGCCAAGCACTGTTCTCCAGCTCAGGATCCATCAGCAACGAAAATACACAAAGATCCCAGCCATTTCAGAGCACTGACTCTTTCAGGGGAGATGATAGATAATGTGCAAAATAAATAAACTACATAGTATGTTGTAGAGTGTTAAGTGTTGCTGTAAAGAGTTACGGGTGCTACAGAAAAACAAAATGTGTGCCTGAAAGGGGAACTAGACAGTTAAGATTTTAAGTTACAGGTCAGTGAACCTGTAGGTGGTGAACCTATGGCATGCGTGGTTCAGCCAGACTGTTTATATCACTGAAAGCACTAAACGGTTCACTATCACTGTTATAAGCTGTGCTCAGAAGGCAACTTTTGAAAAAAGACTTTGAAGAAGGTTGGGGTTTATCCATGTAGGGTTAACAGGGCTAAATGCTCTGGGTAAAGGGAATGAATGGCCAGTACACTGTCCCCAGGGTGGGGGTGGGTCTGGAATGTTCTGGTGACGGCAGGGTGGTAGGAGATGAGGTCAGAGGGGTTGGGCTGCACAGCCTGTGGGCAGAAGTGTGCTTCCTCTGGGTGAAATGGGACCATTTCAAATGGAGGAAGCACAAGATCTTACCTTTAAAAGCATCCCTGGCTGCTGTTTTGAGAATGACCATTGCAGTAGGTAGAAGTAAGCTTTCCAGATGGGGGTAACTCAGACCACTCATTTAGCAGTCATTCGGGTAAGAGAGGATGGGGGACTGCACTAGAGTAGTAGTAGGGGTGGGAGAGGCTCAGGTTCTGGGTGTATTTTAAACGTAGAGGCAATGGAATTTCCTAAGTGAATGGAAATGAGGTATGAGAGGATGATGGGAGCCCGGAATGGCCCCAAGAGCTGTGGCTCTAATGATTGGAAAGATAGAGTGAGAGGAGAACAGTTGGGGTGGGACAAGTGTGTGCAGAAAAGCAAGAATAGGGCTTGGGACATGTTGAGTTTGAGTTGCAGAGACACTGAGATGTAAACCAGGAGTTTAGGAAAGAAATCTGGGCTGTAGTTATAAAATTATAAGTAGCCAGCATAAAAATGCTGTTCAGAGTCACAAGACTGGATGAGGTCTCCAAGATAATAGGCAAAAAAGAGATGAGGACCAAAGCCTGACTACTGAGGAAAAGCAGACCCAGTAAAAGACCATGAGAAAGAGAAAGCAGTGAGTAGAGTGTGGAACCCTAGAAATGAGGCCTCAGACAGAGTTTTGAGGAGGGCAGAATGATCACCATGCCAAATGCTGCTGATGGGCCGAGCACAGTGGCAGCTCACTCAGAATTGTTCGGGAGACTCAGCAACATGCCCTCCACTTGAGCAGCATCTGTGGAGTGGAGGGCAGGAGAGCAGGGGAAGGAGAGAGGGATTGAGCACATCCAGTGTAGAGAACCCTGGAGTGGTTTTGCTGCCAGAGCAGCAAGGAAATGAAGATGCTGGTGGGAAAGTAGCATCAAGAAATGCCAGTGACTCCTGATTTGGCATCTGTCTTATTCATCCAGGCCCCAGTCATTGCTCTTTTCTTACTAAGCTGTTATTTCCTATCGGCCTTGGTTTACTTTGTCTGTTTTCTGCCAGATCATACAACCAAATTAAGAACGTTCTTTGACTAGTTAACCCAGCAATTAATTTGGGGGAGCTCTAGATGCTGCTTTCTGCCTCCTTAAAATTCATTGCCTTCCTCACTTCAGCTTCCCACCTCATCCTACATGAAAACTACAGATATATAAATTAGGCAACATAAAGCAAAAGCAATGATGATAATTATTATAACACTGTGTCACTTACTAAAAATCATTGCTACTTGAAGGGCTTATATCAGCTAGCTCATCTAATTCTCACAGTTCCCTTGTGAACTGAGGTCAGTGATTATCTATATTTCACAGACAAGGAAATTGAGGCAGAGAAAGCTTAAGAATTTAGTTCACTAACAGCAGCAAAACTGACAGCAGTGCAACTGAAGTTGAATTTGGGCCACCTGGCTCCTGAGGGGGCTGCTCTTGAGAAAGCTGAAAGATTCTGAGAGCAAGCTGTTAGTGAGAGAGATTTCATTTTACATAGGAGCTTTTCTTCTTTGGGCTGTATTTCCTCAAGGTTCACAAATTCCTTTTGAAGTCAACAAGAACACATTAAGTACCACTTTTTTCATAAGAGAGAAAAACTCTATGTGTTAATTTGCCTGTGCAAAGCCTATTTATGATACAGGCTACAGAATCATCTGGGTACTAAAATGGAAAGGGTTATGTACGTGGACATAATGGTTTCCTATCTGTTATATGGGTCCTTGACATCTCTATGTCCCTGGAGATGAGGTGTGAACTAATTAATCCTTTGTTAACTGTTACTTCTCAGAGTAACTGGTGAGTGTTTGCCATGGAACCCTTCATTAATAGTCCCTTCCTTTTCCAGAAGGACTTTCCAGCACCCATAAAATAGCCACAAGAGAATTAAAGCCATATAAAAATAATTGCTATTCTCCTTCCCTGAGGCATGCATTTAAATGTGTTGCTCTCCTCCTCTGTGCTTGGCATCTTGTGTCTGGTAACTCTGGGTCAGCAGACTTCCTCTGCCAAAGGACATCTGCTGCCACTTCAGGTTCCAGTGGAAAGGAGACCTACTACTGCTATGCCCTTTTATCTCAGGATTGCATCCATTTGTGTCATGTTTCTTAAAAGCCTGTGTTTCTCAGTGGCAATGGCTATGCTGGTAAATAAAAGGCAGTGAATGTGATGATGTACCCTGGCTGTCCTCATCATCTCCAGAGTCTTTTAAAATTCCTACCATAATCTCAGAGGAGAGGTTGTCTGTGGAAGTAGATCAGAGATTTTCTCTCAAAGGAATGTGGAGTATCTTTAATGCCTCACTCAGCTTTTGCGCTTGGCCCCATGTCCTAGTTACTTTTCTCTCATTGCTTAGACAAAATACCTGACATCAAAAGTGAAGGAAGGAAAGGTTTATTTAGCTTACAGTTTGTGTAGGTTTCAGCCCATACTCAGCTGGCTCCAAGGCAGGGTGGTGTGACTGAGGGGCAACTGTTCATGGTGGCTGCAACAGATACCAAATATGACAATAGCAAAAGGGCAAAAAGGAGGGAACACACCTCTTTTCCTCCCTTATATTGTAAGCAGGCTATGCCTCTCGGTTGGGTGTAGCACTCACATCATCTCCATGCCCTCCTTTTGCACAGGCTGAGGATGTTACAAAGCGAGGACCCTGGCCCCATGCCGAATCACTTAGTTAAACATTTGAACTTCTCAGCTGACACTGTGAACAATATTCTATAGAAGTAATGACCTGTCCTTTATATCCCAGGAGGTAGAGCTGCAGAATCACTTTTAAGCTTCTAGACTTCTCAAGTTGGCATAGCATATCAACCAAAACATCCCAGATCTGGCTTCCCACCATGGTCTGCTGGCCCATCCTTAGAATAGGGCATTTTATTCTTTTTCTGAACACTTTTTAGAAAATTAAGTATCTGCTCAGACTGACCTTATGGCTTGCAGTTCAGTGTGTCATTAGGTATAACTGATACAACTAACATAAACTGGAGTGAGTACTGAAAATAAGAGTGAACTTAATGGTGGGCTTACTCTGCCAGTCATATGAGAAACCCTTACAAATATTAACTGATTTATTCCCTGTCTTTCAGAAAATCAAGGCTCTATTTTCTGCATTTTATATGAAACTGGGGCACAGATTTATGGCCCATGACACGTGCCATGCCCTATCCCTTTCCATAGTCAGAGGTCTTGTTTTCCACCTCTTTTGTGAAATACAGCATTGCTAGCTGTCATGCTAAGCTGTCACCAGGCCCCAGGCTTGGCGTGAAAGAGTCCTGCATTCTGTTTCCATGAGGTGCTGGTGTCCTTCCTTTTACTCTCAACCTGCTATAAGCCAGAAACCTCACTGGACTCTTGGCTTCATCACTACCACCTAGGCTCTCTTGTTATTAAAAACAGTGAAATGTGGTCACAATTATGGCTTGCAGTCAGGCTGAGGGAGGAAACTCAAGTTGAAGCAGTGTTGCCAGGATCACTGGGGAGTTCCAGTCACCAGTGCAGGAGCGATGCTGTGAGAAGCAGGAGCCGTCTTGTTACATAGGCGAGGCACAGTGGAGCTGTGCTCCTGCCATTGCGTTTCTTCCCTCCCTTCCTCCTTACCTCTTTTGACTTAGAAATTATGATGACGGAACCATTGGCTCCCTCTGTCTGCTGCAGCTACAGTGTTTCACTGCGCATGTGTATTCCCAGTGTGTGCTGGTCTCTGAAGAGGACTTAGGAAAGTGTTTGAAATGGAAATGTCTTAAAATATGTCTTTTTCCAGTTGCACACTGGATTTCCTTATGAGTTAGAAACAAAATGGAAATTTAAAACTGCAGCTATCTTCTTTTCAAACTAGAAGACCCTGAACACAGCAGCATAGGAAAGACCAAGTGAAACGATGGCAGATCTCCTGTTCTGTGGCAGTCATCAGCCAGGAGGAAAAACAAACGTTCACTTTCTCCTCTTTTCCCCTCAGGACTCTGGGTAACACTTTTGTATTCCTGTTTGGAGGATCTGATGGTCTTGTTAACATGTGTGAAAACATTGTGATTGGAGACTTTAAGAAAATAACTGAGTACCTTTTCCTCCCAAGTTTCCATGTTTATGTTCTTACAGGGTGTGTGTCTTTCCAAGTGCCCCAGGTTAAGAACTCAGTGTGTTAGAAAAACAGAGCAAATAAAAGGGAGAGTTCTCATTTCCTTCACTGGACAGAGCTTCATGTTCCCAAGCAATCGTTTTATGGCGCCCTTTTGCTATATTGGAGGCTGTGCTGACCCCAGCAGCTTCTCCCCTAATTCTTTTGGAGCAGAGCTGATTCTCCGTCTATGGGGCCAGTTGTCTGCACCTACTGTGGTTAAGGTCACAAGGCACCCTCATGGCATGGAGCTCACTCACCTGTGGTTAATCAGGGAACTCATTTATGAAGCCTGTTTACAGACTGACATCTGGAGAAATTCTTATCCTGGATCCATGCCAGTCTGTAGGATTTATGAGCTATGTATGCTTTATTTTTTTTTTTGTAAATACAACTCTTTTTTTGCTTAGTACATTCTTTTACATAACTATCAATGGGTGGAAATGGCCATGCTCGTGCAATTTCTTAATCCTCTCTACCCGTGCACCTATATTCTAGCAAGCAGTCCAGCTAAAACACGTGGACACCTATTGTCATCTGGGTTGTGAAAACATCTTAAACCCAGAGCACCCTGCTGTTTGAAGCCCAGACTCCTACTGGAGCACTGGCCCCCCAGGGAATGAGTGCTCAGCTTCTGTGGGGGTTTGGAACTTGCAGAGACTCTTACCAGACCTCTTTCAAGGTATTAAGCTCCCTTTTATGCTTGGAGGCATGGAATGGAAACACAGGGCACTTGCATATGCATGGTGTGAGGCCTTTTAGCATCTCACTGTGTGTGTGCACGGAGTGCAGAACCAAGCTGCTCACACTCCATGGCTTGTCATGTTGTGCACATAACAGAGAACACTACCTGCTCTGTGCTCCAGAGAAGAGCTGTCAGGAGAGTGTATGCCTCCTGTTCACACAGGGAGGAAGAGAACTTCTAGCAGGATTTGAAAGAGACATAGTCAAGCAAATACTACACATTGGACATGGAAACCTAGGTCTGGGTAGAAAGGCATTTTCTTCTGCTCTGCTGAGTTTTGATAATGTGAAATTAATTTGAGTTAAGAGTGCTGTGTCACCCTCTGCCTTCCACCAAGGCAAGGGTAGGATGAGAGGAGGTGAAAGAGGTAGACCATGTGCTCCAGTGCACCTGGGCAGGAGTAGCAGATTGTGGAGGGCCAGGGGTAGGGAGGATGTGGATCCTGCTGTCCAGGGATATGTTCTTAAGGTATGTGTCTTGGTTGCTTTTCTTATTGCTGATCCAAAATACCTAACACCCACAAGTTAAAGGAGAAAAGGTTTATTTTAGTTCAACAGTTTATAGAGGTTATGTATAGTCAGATGGCACCAAAGCAGGGTAGCATTGACAGAGGAGCATGCCTGAGGAGAAACAGTTCATGGCAGAGCAGGGAGGAGCCAACAAGAATTCCTTCTTTGTGTCCCTTTGTAGTCTATCCAGGGTACAAAGATATTAACTGGTGCCACACACGTCCAGCCTCTTCAGGAAATCTATTCAGCTACACCTAGAACTATGCTAATTTAACTAAGGGACTGTGTGACAAACACCCAAAGTTGAAAGAGTTAATCTGAAGTTATTTCAATTCACAGTTTGTAGAGATTTCAGTCCTTGGTAGGCTGGTTCCATCCTAGGGCAGCGTGGTAGAAGGGCACTGCAGAGGAGAAGCTGTCCATGGTGTGGCAAGTAGAAGGCAATAAGCAGTAAGCAGCAAGCCTGGCTTTCCCTTTTATCCTGTCCAGGCTTCCATCCTTTTGGATGGTGCCACCCAGAACTATGCTCAATCCAACCAGTGGCCTATTTAGTACCACATATCCTAGATCCAGCCAGGTTCAAGAACCCCCACCTATCAGTGCCTGAGACTTGGGGGGGGCAGGCATAGCATGTGTCACCAAGGACTGCAACTTACGAATTTACTGAGACATCGCCTATGAATATGGATGTTTCTGGAAAGCATCTGCTTAGTGACCACCATTGAAAAACCAGCGTCAAAGAAATATGTGTTTTTCAAACTATTGTATAGATACAGAACTGTCATACATAGGTGTGTGCACATGCACGCACGCTGGTCAGAAGCATTACCAACAAGCATAGCTTTACTGATTACAGTGTATTCTTAAGGAAATATTCAGTCCAGGTAGGGGACAGACTGGGCCCTTGAGGTGAAGTTTGAAGGAGACAGTGGACTGATGAGGGTAAACACTGCCACGCCCTCTCTAGAGCTTGTTGCATATTGTCTGCAGTGTAGCCCTGTAGATGTCCTTGTCTGTGTCTGTCCATGGTCTTCCTAGCTGTATTTCCTGTTCTCATTTGCATTTTTCTAACTGCTAGTATGTTGTGCATGGTTTAATATTCATTTCATCATCCACTCCTTGAGTCACTTCAGGTGTCTTATGTACAAGTGGAACACACATACATCTGCCCACATGCACACACAACATATGGATGATCACCCTTTCCCTGTCATTTTTATTCTCTCTTCCTTTCTAGTTCCATTCATTCTTCTGTTTTGCCAAAAAAGTTTCTAAATACTCAACCAAAATCACTTCCTGAGCATGCAGAGGACATGTAGCCTTTATAGATTATGTTTTCCTTGGTTAGAAACAGCATACTTGAAACAACTGGAAAAACAAACCAACTAGAGGACCGTCCCTCCCATCCACAGCGAATGTGTCCCAGGCCCGTTGCACACTGGAGGCTGTGGAGTGTGCTGAATCTTGTACAGCATGAATCTGAGGTGTGATGACCCAACTAGGCATGACTGCCTTTTCTTCTTTGCAATTTCATGGTTAGAAGATTTGTTTTATTGTAGATGTTGGCATCCATGGTATATGCATTTTTCCTTTAAGTCAGAAACTTTCATCTTTTCATTTTGAGTAAGTGCTTTATGGCACTGTTGGGCTTTGGGTCTCTCGGTGAGTGTATGAAGTGTGACTTGATCCAGATGCTGCTGCACTGCTAGTTGCCTGACCTTGAGATGGCTCCCGAGTGTCTCACGGTGGGTAGCGTACACAGTGCGGATGCTTTGGACAGGGCTGGCTCACATCTGGGGCCGGGAGGGGCAGGGTGCAGCAGGGTACTGCCAGATTTTATCATGCTGTGCACAACAGTGCAGATTAAAGGTTATGAGTTGTTTATTTCTGGGATTTTCCATTTAATATTTTGAACTGTGGTTGGTTTGGGGAGACTGAAACTGTATAATGAGAGTCTCTGCAGATGCTCTTGGTATCTCAATGTGACAGCACTCATTGCCCACACTCAACTTTGGAATTACAAAGCTTTGGAATGGATGTGAGTGCTAACCTCAAACACACTTTACCCATCAAACAAATCTTAATTAAAAGAAAAATGTCACTGGTGTGTCTGTTTGAAGTTCCTGCTGTTTTTAATTCTTAGTGGAAATGCAAACCTTGAAAAACAGAAGATCCTTTGGCTGGTGAGTCTGCACAAGGCTGCAGTTGTTTGTGAATCTCCAGAAGCTTCTTCTGATTTGATTTCTCTGAAATCTGTGAAGAGGAAAGAAGAAGTTTTCTCCCCACTGAGACAGTGGAACACTGGCATCCTCACATCAAATTGGTTGAGAAGTCAATGTTGCAGGAACACCAGCCATAGTCCTGAGTGGACCCTGAGAGAGGCACCATCACCTCTGTCCTGCCAGGGCAGGCATAAGCAAGAAACCAGGTCACAGGCCAGCCTGTGAGGACTGCCTGGATGAAGAGGGTTCTGCCAGAAACACGGCCATCCCGAGCCTCTGCCTGTGTATCTCCCAAAGGTGGTTGAACTATAGTTCAGGTGCTTTGGCTTCACAGAAGTGATGCAGAAAGTGCATCTACTCAAGAAATGTAAAAAGGTAGTGGGTGGGAGATGTGCAATGTGCAAGCACAGTGCTGTGTCCATGGCCTCACAGAAGTGCAGGTGGTTCATCAACTGCTTTTCCAAAGGCATCCCTGATGACTTGTGGTCCCCAGCTGATCCAGCCAGGCCTGTTCCAGGACAACACCACCATCATAGTCTGGCCTCTGCCTGCCACCCGTCTCCAGCCCTTCTCTGGCTCTCTGTGTTCTGCCTGCTTGGTTTCTCTTTCAATGAAAGATGAGAAGAGTGCCTGGAGACCACCTAAAGATACAGAAACATGAAGACTTAGGAGAAGAAACCTCCCTGGAAAACAGTGCCCTCATCAAATCATAAGAGAAAATCAGAGCAATTCCGGTAAAAAGGCATTTTGCAGTCATCTGACCTCCTCTAAAGTGCCCAGGCTGCAAAAAACAAGGAACACCTGAGAAAACTGTCAGCAATGACAGGAGACAAAAGCGTGACAGCCAGGGTCACATCCTGAAAGGACATCAGGTAGAGATGAAGGGGCCCTGAATAAATTATGGCCTCCCATTAACAACTGCAGTGATACAGCTCAATGCAGCTTAACTGTACCCCACGAATGAATGATGCTAGTAACAGGGAGACTGTAGAGGATAGGAGAGAGAATTCTCTTTGCTACCTGCTAAATTTTTCTATATAACAAAAATTGCTCAAAAAATGAAGTCTACTAAGGAACAAGTTTGTCATTACCCTAACAAAAACAAACTAAAGCACATTTGTTGCAGCAGGACAGACCATAATGCCTTTACTTGTGTGTCTGTATGTGTTTGTTCAGTGGTACTAGGGATTGAACCCAGGGCCTTTGCATTGAGCTATATTTCCAGCCTTTTTTATTTTGTTTTGTTTTGTTTTGTTTTGTTTTGTTTGTTTTGTTTTGTTTTGTTTTGTTTTGAGACAGGGTCTTGCTGTGTACTGTGTTACCAGGCTGGGCTTGAAGTTCTGATCCTCCTGCTTCAGACTCCCAGATTGCTAGGGTTGTAGCTTTGCACCACAATGTTTGACTCAATAATGCCTTTAAGAATACTATGCTAACACTGTGAGATATTCTGATACAAGATATTATATTAACACTATGACATATTCTGACAGTAATCCTTTAAGATACCTCTAGGAGCCTTGGAACCAGCATTTTCAGAGCAGCTTTCCTTAAGCCTTGTTGGGTGAGGATTACAAACTACTGGTAACCATTGGCCAAATCCGGCCCACCAGTCATTTGGGTAAATAGTTTCATTGAAACACAGCCAGTGCTTATTCACACTTATACATTGACCGTGACTGCTTTTGCATAGCAGGGGTGCAGCCAGGCAGTGGCCCCAGAACCAGAGGGCCTGCAGTACCTGTAAATGTCACTGTCTGGCCAGCTCCTGGTTTAGATTGAGATACCAAGTAGACAGCGAGGAGGGGAGCACAAGCAGGGCTGCACCCCAGCTTTCACCTAGCAGAGAATCAAGTGTGAGTAGCAGGCAGCTCCAACAACAGGAGAGACCCCAGGCAGGGCCTGAGCAAGCAGGGTAGATGCCCAGGTGGCCCTGAGTTTCAGGTTTATGCCTCACCGCCTTGCTACAGAGCTGCACTTTGGTCCTGAGGTCCATCAGTCTGTGGGAATCTTACCTTTCCAGACCCACCCCAGGATGTTACCTTGGCCTAGCAACCTTACCCCTCTTTGAGGACTCCTGACTTTCACCTGCAAATCGTCACAACCTGCTGTGCTTCCACATGCAGGCACTGTTCACACTCATCTGTCCTTCTCTGAGGTCAGGCTGCTAAGGTTCCTATTCTGGAAATGAAGAAACTAAAACTGACCTCACTGAAAGGCTTTTTCAGGGGTTGTTTTGTTAGTAGATGCTGAGCCATGGTTTGAATCCAGTTGTCAAAGCCCAGTCCCAAGCCCTCCTCACCTTCAGTGTGGCCACTGGCTCACACTGGCTAATGAGAACTGACCACTGAACATACACTGAAGAAAAATACTTTAACAAATAGTGCTGTACGTCCATACATAGAATGAAACTAGATCCTGCTCATCCTATAGAAAAATCAACTCAAAATTGATCAAAGACCTGAAACTTTGAATCTTCTAGAAGAAAACAGGGGAAACAATTGACAGTTGCTGTTGCCAGCAAACACTTGCTGAAAGGGATCCCAGGAGTACACTAAATGACCAGAGAAATCAGTAAATGGGACTGCATTGAATTAAAAGGTTACTGTACAGTAAAGGAAACAACCAGCAGAGTGAAAAGATACCTAACATAATAGAGAAAATCTTTGCCAGCTACTCTTCTGAAAGAAGATTAATGTCTAGAATACATGAAAAATGTTCAGAATTTTAACCTTTAGGAAAATGCAAATCAAAATTACCTTGAGATTCCATCTCATCCATCACGAGAGAATGCAAGTCATCGCAAGAAACAAAATAAAATAAATACTGGCGAGAATGTGGGGGAAAGGAATTCTGTAACCCTTCTACACTGGTGAGAATGTAAACTAGAACAGCTACTATGGAAATCAGTGTGGAGAGTCCTTCAAAAACTAGGCATAGAACTTCATATGACCCAAAGGAATTAAAGTCAGTTTACATAGGGATCCTGGATTCCCATGTTCATTGCAGCACATATAGAAGGATGTAATCTTGATGTTTGTAGGAAAATGGATGGAACTGGAGATTGTCGTGTTAAGCTAAACAAGCCAGACTTAGAAAGACAAATATTGCAAGTTTTCCCTAATATGTATAAACTAAAGTCCTAAAACAAAAAGATGACATGAAAGTATAGGAGAGACTGTTATTGGACAGGAAGAAGGGAATAAGGGTGAGGGGGTAATGGGGACATGAATGTGATCAAAATTACCACATTGAAACCCAGTTCGTTCGTTCGTTCGTTCTTTCTTTCTTTCTTTCTTTCTTTCTTTCTTTCTTTCGTTATTTATTTTTTGAGACAGGGTCTCACTACATAGTTCAGGCTGGCCTTGAGCTCATTTTATAGCCCAGGCTGGTCTTGAACTCACAATGATCGTCCTGTCTCAGCCTCCTGAGTGCTAGGATTACAGGCATACATCACCGTGCCTGGCAAGTACATTCTAAAATGAATAGGCACTAATAAAAATACACATAAAAACTCAGTATGATTCCCTTCCTGGTAGGGCCCTCACTGTCCACACATGGGGTGGTGCCATCATGTTATGGGTAATATGGGGTGTCCTGTCCAGGGGTTCTGCAGGTGTGCCGCTTCCTACTTTATGCTCATTGAACCCCTTTCTCCCCATCTTCCCTTGGATCTGGTTTCTTTTTCAGAAGTGATACAGAGGGTGTGGGGGAACTTTCCCTCACTCCAGGGTCTGGCCACTCTCTCCCATTGAGGTGGTACAGTCTTCCCATCTGTGCTGCCGACACACATCCCGCAGCCTTCTGTGAGCATCCTTAACCTTCTCGTGTGAATCCACACTTGGGTATCAGGGTCTGGACTCAGTGTGTAAGCAGCATCCACTTCATCAACAAGAGTAACAGGACATGCCCCATACACTGTGGTTAACACACGTCCAGGAACTGATGGCAGGTGGGTGAGGTCACACTGTGGATGCAGTCAGGGGCCTTGCAGGACCCTGAGCTCCTCACACACATCTTCAATGGCCACAGTCAGGTGACACACCCAGCTTCCTGGACTTGGTGTCCCTGGTGCAGCTCGCAGCTGCTGCTGCACTGTGGAGAGCTGGTATCTGTGCTGAAGGACTGGGTCCAGGACAGTCAGACTCCAGAGGAGCCCCAAAATCTGCTAAGAGCACTGTAACTTTCCACTCACTCAAGGAGAGTGTTTGTCTCTTCATCTTATGGTTTCTGATGCTGTGGTATCAAAAAGAAGTCCTGCCCAGGGTCTGTTAGGTCACGGACACTACATATGCTTGCATTCTGACATATCTTAAGTCTTTCGTGTATTTTTGTGTGGTTGGGATTGATTGATTGATGGATGGATTGATTGATTGATTGATTTGAGACAAGGTCTCATTATGTAGTCCAGGATGGCCTTGAACTCACTGTGTAGCCCAATTTGGCCTCAAACTCACAGCAGTGCTCCAGCCTCAGCTTCCCAAGTGTTGGGATGAGAGGCATGAGCCACTACACCCAGCCAGTTCTGACATGTCTGACCTTAAAAAAAAGATAAATTTAAGACAACACTGTTGCTGCTGTTAACAGGTCTTACTGCTGTGGTCTTTGGGGTCAGCACATCATCCACGGTGTTTGAAAAGACAGACATAGTGATCACTTCTGGTCTCTCCTGGACACTGTTGTCATGTCGTTCCTAAGCCGCAGCACTATGGAGGGGCACATCTTCTCCCACGTTGCTTGAAACACTGCATTTCTTACATAGGTGGCTGTACTCCGATCCCAGAGTCAGACCTGGAGGAGAGATCAGCAGAACAAGACTCCACAGAACCATTTGCCAACCACAGACTCCTCATCGCAGAGCCCCCTGCGCCTGGTAAGAGAATGGCTCCTTTCTCGGGGTTCCATCAGGTTCGTGTACCAGGTGCAAATTGCTGCTTGCCAACTTCCTCACCCTCCTCGGCATTAGCACCGATGACTGGTGATGTGTCTTCCTGTCATCATTCAAACCTTCTCTCTCTTTTCCAGAAGATTCTGCCTTCCAAGGGCTTTTGGAATAGTGGATAGAGCCATCTGGTGGAAGGGAAGCTGCCTTCCCCAGGCTGAGCCTCGTGGACCCCAAGTGGCAGGTGTGGATTGACCGTGCTGCGTGGGGCCTCACCATGGGATGACGCTCTGCGGAGATGGGGACCCAACCTCCGCTCTGCTGAGGACGTGGAGCATCGCGGCTGAGGTCAGCGGAGAGCCCAGAGTTGTCTCTGCTTTTGGTCATCTGTGTGCACAGAGTCATAGCATATAGCAAGATGACATAGTTTGAGGACAGATTGTAATACAAAGACCTAGATCAAAAATAATTTGATATCTTATTTTTTCACAGGATTGTTACACAGTAAATGTACCAATTATAATAAAGCATTTCACTGACTCTCTTACAGTTGACCTATAATCTCAGGTTCTATAGGCAATTTCTCTACTTTGTTTTTGAAAGGAATTGAAGTTTGCTACACTGTGGTTACAGTGAATGTTGAATTCACTGTGTAGACCGGGCTGAGCTCGAAGGTGCATGGATTACAGGCATGTTCCACCACACCCATTTTAAATCAAATAACTGCAATGGAGCTTTCATCTGCTTTGCTGTATTAGACTAAAAAATGGAAACTGTGATGTTTTCTAATATTAGATGAAAATTTAAAATATTTGTCTCTTTATTACTATAATGGATATACTGTTAAAAAATTCAGGTTATAAAAGAACTCATACTTTATTACAGTTAAAATGTAAGGTTTTATATGTAAGAAATTAAACTGAATTTTTTTCTATTTCAAAGAAGAATTACACTTGTAAGACTGGTTTATTTAAACAGACATATGCCTGTAAAGCTTCCAGACAGCCTGTCAGTACAAGGTGGGAGTGGTTCATGGTTTTTCTTTAGTAGAAGTGTGGAAACGCTGTGCAAGGTCACTCCTATAGTACTCCAAGCATCCTTCTTTAGGAGATGCAGCAGAAGATGTAATTGTTCCTCACTGTGAAGTGGAGGAGTGGCCAGCTGCTGGCCAGCAGCAAATCTGCCTCAGCCCATGGGGACCAGCTCAGAGATGTGGAAGCCACACACACTCCCTGTCCTCTTAGCAGCATGCCAGGCACAGCAGCTCTGCCCATCGGGGAGACACCTTTGCCTCACACCCTCCTTTGTGATGCCGGGCGTGCACTGGGTGGGAGGGGAATTTTTACTCATTCCTCTAGCAGAACAGCTCACAATAACTTAACCATCTTCAGAATTTACCCAAGCTATATGCACACTTCCCATGAGCCCACAGTAGCTGTCTCCCACCTCAGCTGCCCTTGGCCTGACCCTGAGTCCACAACCCTTGGCCTGACCCCGAGTCCACAGCTGCCCAACCAATGGAACAAGAGGAGAGACAGTTGTCTTCACCAGTTTCACTTAAAATATTTCAAAATTGTAAAAAATATGACCACGTGCCTGAGCAAGGAAGGTGCACTTAAGTTTACCTTCATTAGTATCACAATAAATGTACTTTATATGATAGATAGAGTAGTAACTACATAGTAAATAATTTGCTTTTTAAATTTTCTCCAACTGCATGAGATAGGAATATGTGTGGGAGAAGGTGGAGGGGATGGAAAGGGGGGATTTATAAGGAAGAGTACAAAATTCCTCTAAGTCTGCTGTAGGTCTCTATCAAGTAAGCCACTAAGGGCCCCGAGCTCAAATATAAGTACATATACAATTTTCACTGTTGGCAATTAATTATCCCCTTATGGATGCAAGTAAACCCGTAAGGACTTCAGAGCAATGATTCTTCCATTCAGTGTCCTGGATTCAGTGGACAGATGTTTTACCTCACAGGAGCATCCTGCTGACCCTTACTTAGCCATCACATGAGCTGTCCAAAAGGAACTGAGCTCCCTTTGCTGTATATTGGCAAATGGTCTATTTTAAGAAAGCACGGAGCATATTATCAAAAAGCTTACAGCCCACTCCAGGTTCATCAGCATGATGAAAGTGAAAAGCCTCCAGGGGGTACAAATTTGACTAAGGTCTGTTTACTTGGCCATTGGATCATGTCTGTTTAATCTGGTGTCAGGTGCAGAGAAACTCACATCACCTGTAAACCCCCATTTACTGCCCATTGGGTACACTCAGTGGCTCAGTCACCTCCAGCATCTCTGTCCCTCATGGGTCAGGACTCAGACTGCCCCAGTTCCCCAGGGCCCTGCATTCCTGAGTGCACTTCAGTTTTCTTCGAGGTCCATTGCCCAGCAGCCAGACCCTAGTGAAGACCCAGCAGATGTCATCAATTTCAGCATAAGACTTGGGGACGGTCCTGGTGGCCCAGGTAGCTCTGCCACAGGTCCCGTGACTGCTCATCATGTACTCCGTGTCCTTCTGTCATAATTCCTCCTGCCACACTCCTTCCTGTCACACTTCCTCCTGTCACACTTCCTGACCCACAGTCCCTGCCTTCTTCTCTCACTCACAGCTCCTCTGGTCATTTGCTTTGTCTTTTTCCTCTGTGCCCAATCACTGTGCTGGGTGATGGGTGCATGGGAAGTCCCAAGGGAAACGTCCCTGCCCTTGTACTGTGCCTGCCAAGTGAGGGATAGTTCCTTGACAGCTTCACCCACTGATGCCCTGGGTCTTCTGTGAAATGCAGAGCTTGGGTCCTGTTGGGGATGATTCTCAGGGGAAGTAGCTGTGGCCCTGAGCTATGGAAGAAGCTGTGGAGTCCAAGCGAGATGGGACATAGGTTAGAAGGGGACAGGATTGAGTGGCCGTCCACAGATGAGGACGCCATGGAGAGGCCATCACCTGGGGAGCACCATGATGTCCATTGGTGCAGGGCATCTCCTCCCCTGTGACCCCCTCTCCTTCAGATCTGTCCTCTAGGCTTGGCCAGTGTCCCCACTGATGAGCCTGTGGTGGCCTTCCTGAGGTGTCCTGGTCATGGGCTGGGACCCTTGGATGTGACACTAGGAAGATCTTCAGCCTGGTATGGGAAGGGAAGGCTGAGCCCTTTTATAGCTTGGTGCCACACAGCCAAGTGGCCCAGGCCAGGATGCTGACCAAACAGTGAGGACAGTGCATGCCTAGAAGGCCACGGCCACTCTGATCCTTGAGTGCCAGTTGTGAAGGCTCAGGGAGCCTAGTCCTCCTGCAAGTGCTTCCACAAGTCGCCCTCCCCACCCCGGGCATTGTTTCCCCCACATGGCAAAGAGCCAGCGTGGATACTGATTTTGTTGCACGGCAATTCATATGGTTTGCTTTTGTTTGGGAAATTGTTTTAAGAACTTTTTAAATAATATCTTTAATGGTCTTTTCTTCTGAGAAACTCCCAGGTGTAATGTGGTGGGTGGAAGCACATTTGGGACTGTTTCTCACAGGGAATCATGTCACTCTGTGACAGTTCCGGGCTGGTTTCTGATGAGTGCTGGGAGCAGTGGCTCTGCACGGGGAAGTCACCGCTTCTAAGGTCAGCAGCAATCCCAGGCTGGGAGTTGGAGGAGCTCTCTACTGGGCAAGTGCAGGACGTGTTTATCACAGGCTCTTCCTGGGCTGGCTGGGCCCTCACGACCCTGGGAAGAGCTTTCTCGTGAGGAACAACTGGGTTCTCAGGGAGTCCTTTCTATGCATTTTCACAAGATCTGAGGGAAATTATTCCTTTTTCTCCTATAAATATAATTAATTTCCTTGGGAAATGTGTTTTTTTAAAAAATAACAATAACAAAAAGATAAAAATGATACAAAACTTTTTTAAAAAAGAAATTAGTACTAGTTAATATATTGCTTATTATTATCTTGAAAGCAGTTGTTCCGATTACAAGATTTAGGCATAAAAAATGATCAAACAAACAATGAAAACACAAACTCTTCTTTTTGATAAACTAACAGAGTAGTAGTATAGTTATCTATCTTGTATATATTTATATATATATATATATATATATATATATATATAAATATAATGTTTTCCTTTCTTCCTTTTCCCTACCCTAGTTTTCTTTTTCCTTTTTAGTACTTTCTTTCCATTTCATTTTCAC
>PVLA01008624.1:0-53919 GCA_004027455.1 Hydrochoerus hydrochaeris | reverse complement strand
TGATTTATTTCACTTATGAGTATGATCTCTAGTTGCGTCCATTTACCTACAAAAGCCTCAAGTTTATCCTTCTTTATAGTTGAGTAATACTCCATTGTATACAAATACCACATCTTTTTTATCCATTCTGCAATTGATGGGCATTTGAATTGTTTCCAAGATTCAGCTATTACAGTTTGTGCTGCTATAAACATGGGTGCACATATATCATTGTGGTACGTTTTTAATTCTTCTGGGAAAATACCCGGAAGGGGAAAAGCTGGATTGAATAGGATTTCCAATCCTATTTTATGAAGAATATCTGCACTGATTTCCACAGTGGTTGCACCAGTCTAAACTCCCACCAACAGTGGAGCAGTGTTCCTTTTTTCACACATCTCTGCCAACATTTATTATTAGTTGATTCTTTGATAACAGCTATTCTTTCTGGAGTGAGATGGAATCTCAATGTTGTTTTAATTTGCATTTCTTGAATGACCACAGATGTTGAACATTTCCTCATATATTTATTTGCCATTTGTATTTGTCTGAGAAGTGTGTGTTCATCTCAGATGCCCATTTTTGGGTTGAGTCTATGAATTTGAGGGGCCTGATGTTTTTCAGTTCTTTATATGTTCTAGATATAAGTGCTTTGTCTGAAGGACAGTTGGTTAAATTTTTTCCCCACTCTGTTGGTTTCCTTTTCACTCAGTTAATGATTTCTTTTGATGTGTAAAAACTTTTTAGTAAGATGAGATTCCTGTTGATTCTTTGAAGTACTTCCCATGCCCATGCAGTTTGTGTTTGGTTTATGAACACTTTGCCTACCCCTATGTCTTGAAGATTTCTACCTACCTTATTTTCTAGTAGATTTAGTGTTTCTGTTTTAATATTTAGATTTTTGATCCATTTCAACTTTAGTTTAATGCACGGTGATAGGAGTGGGTCTAATTTTAGTCTTCAGCATGTGGAAAGCCAATTTTCCTAGCATCCTTTATTAAAGGAGCTATATTTCTTCCAGTGAACATGTTTGGCCTCTTTGTCAAAGATACAGTGGCTAAGTGTCTTTGTAGTTGTGTCTGAATCTACTAATCTGTTCCATTGATCCTCAGATCTGTTTTTTTGCCAGTACCATGCTGGTTTTTATCACAGTAGCTTTGTAGTATAATAAAGAGAATGTGAAACCTCCTGCCTTGACTTTATTGTCCAGGATTGCCTTTGTTATTGTAGGTCTCTTCTGTTTCCAAATGAATTTTAGGAATGTGTTTTCTAAATCTGTGGGGCATTTTAATGGTATTTCAATGTAGATTGCATTAAATCTATTTAACAGTTTTGAGAGTGTGGCCATTTTCACAATGTTAATTATTCCTATCCAACAACAAGAGATATTTTCCCATTTTCTGATGTCTTCTTCAATCTCTTTTTCAGAGTGCTATAGTTTTCAATATATGGGTCTTTTACATCCTTTGTTAGATTGATTCCTAAGTATTTCATTTTTTTTGGATGCTATTGTGAAAGGTGTGGTTTCTCTAATTTCTTTCTCAGTAAGTTTGTTGTTTGTGTACAAAAATGCTGTTGATTTTTGAGTGTTGACTTTGTATTCAGCTATGCTGCTGAATTCACTTATTAACTCTAGTAGACTTTTGGTGGAGTTTTGGGGAGTTTTCTATGTAGAATATCATGTTATCTGCAAATAATGATAATTTAACTTCTTCCTTTCCTATCTTTATTCCTTTTATTTCTTTCTCTTATCTACTTCCTCTGGCTAACATTTCCAGAACTATTGAATAAAAGTGGTGATAGTAGACATCCTTGTCTTGTTTCTCATTTTAGAGTGAAAAGTTTCAGGTTTTGTCTGTTTAGGATGATGTTGGCTATTGGTTTGTCATAGATGGCTTTTATCAGATTGAGATAGACACCATCTATTTTTATATTCTGTAGAGTTTTTATCTTGAATGATTATTGGACTTCATCAAAAGCTTTTTCTACATCTGTTGACATGACCACGTGATTTTTGTCTTTGGCTTTGTTGATCTGGTATAGTACATTTATTGATTTGCATATGTTGAACCATCCCTGCATTCTTGGGATGAATCCCACTTGGTCATGGTGTGTAATTTTCTTGATGATCTGCTGCACTCTGTTTGCTGTTAGTTTATTGAGAATTTTTTCATCTATGTTCATTAGAAAGATTGGCCTGTAGTTCTCCTTTTTGGTTCGGTCTTTCTCTGGTTTATGTATCAGAGTAAAACTTGCCTCCAACAATGAGTTAGAAGAATTCCTTCCCTTTCGATTTCATTAAAGAGTTTTAGGAGCATTGTCGTTAAATCTTCTCTAAATTTCTTGTAGAATTCAGCTGTGAATCCATCTGGACCTGGGTTTTTCTTTGTTTGTAAATGTTTAATTATGTTTTCAATTTCAGTAACAATAGGAAATGTGTTTTTGAGGTCAACAAAAGGAGCATTTCTTTCTGAAAACCATTTTGTCTCTGTGTGAGATGGACTTTGTCTCTTGATTAAACTGTCCCCTGCCCCCACCCACCCTCCTGAATTGTGGCAACAACTCTTCACCTGTTACCACAGCCTGTCTCCTCATGGTGGCATCACGCCCAGGAAGCCATCTGTGGCTTCGGGAGATGACAGTGCACGCAGCCTTCATCTCTGGTTCTCATGGTCACCTGCATGTAGGACCTGTGGGCCCCTTGCTCATCCAGGGAAACTGCCCAGCCCAGAAGTGGCTGAGAGTCTCAGGTATGAAGTGACACATGCAGGGCTCAGGAAAGAGGAGCCTGAACATTGGAGCCTGAACATGTCTGTCCTGATGTGCAAGGTGAGGAAAGGGAGGTACGGCCCCAGTCCCTCTGAAGGACAGCAGGTGTCACTCACTGGCCACCCTGGTTTCCTTGTCCTATCTGCCCTGCAGAGAGGACAAAGCAAGGGTGCTGGGAGGATGGGCTGAGGTGTGAGCATGAACTCTGCTCACTGCCCTCTCCTGGTGGGAATCCGATGGGCATTTCTGTCTGGGCCTGGGGTCCCCTGTAAGGCTTCTGGCCTGCGCCCTCAGAGGCCCCACTGCCCTGCTGTGCCTTTCTGCCCAGCCCCATGCTAGGTCACTGTGTCAAGCAGAACCACCTGGTGCAGCTTGTAGGAAACAGCTGGGAAGAACCATAGGACACACCAGGGCCAGGCATGGAGGAGCACAATAGCCCAGCACCCGTGAGGCTGAGGCAGGAGGATTGCAAGTTCAAGCCCACCTGAGCAATTTAGTGTCTTAATGAAACCCTGTCTCAAAATTTAAAAAGGTAAAAATAGGCTGGGATGCATCTCAGTGCAAAGGCCCTGGGTTCAACCCCTAGTAGTAGTTGGTCTGTCTATCCTCTTACCCCACAAAAAAAGGAAAGGAAGAAAAAACTCCACTCAAGAGACCCAGAACTGGCCATGCATGAGTGCATGGTACATGTTCTCCCAGGACAGGATGTTCTTAAAAGCAGGGCAGGGCCAGGTCAGAATGTGAAACCATCAGGCGAAGGTAGGGTATCTCCACTGCTGGGCAGAATAATGACATCAGCAGCCAGTTGTGGCCCCAAGTTCAGGGCTGAGTGTGGGGTCGGGATGGACAGTGAGTCCTCACTGCTCCTGCTGGTACTGGACACAGGCCTGATGGGTGCCAGCTGCTGTCCCCACGGAGGGGTCCGGACAGAGGCTCCTGGAGAATGGGCTTGCCTGTGGGTCTAGCTCCCCCATCACAGCATCTTCCCACTGGAGGTGACCCCAATGCACAGCACCCTCCCCACCCTCAGTCCCATCCCTGCTCAGAAGGAGAAGCTGCAGCACAGCTGTAGGTTCCCCTCCATGAGCTCAGCCGAGCAGCAGTTAAAATCATTAAAAAAAGAAACCAGGCCTGTGTAGGACTTTGCCCAGTGCTGTTCCCTGTGCAGCACCACAGTCACACAGTGCAGCCCTCGTGTCAGGGATTAGCAACATCTGGGGTTGGTTAGAGCACACAGAAGGGGCACAGGCTCTGTGCAGATGCGGTGCCACTTCAGGTGAGAGACCATGAGGAAGTGAGTCGGACATTAAATTCCTGGTCAGATGGGGGCCCTCATTCACTCTCTCAGCCTACAAAGCTCCAAGTGCCAGCAGTGGGCAGCCATGAGAAAGATGTTTTCTGATGCAAAGAGCAAGGACAGCTATTGCTAGGAAAAAGGAAAAGAAACAGAGGTACCAGCTCCCAGGACAGGTTTAGTTCAGAACATACCTGAGAGGGACTGATCTGGTACCAGAGACCAGGCTGACTACTCTCCTTAGCTATAAGGCTTTTATTAGAATTATAAGTGAAAAGGAATTGTGGTTACAAGTTAGGGACCACGCTTGGGACTGCCCAGGTAGCTGCGGTTACTTGTCAAACACAAGGCTGAGTAATGATGGGAGATACGGGTTGCAGCTATGGTGACTGGGCCTTATTGACCTATAGTTACACATTTATACCAGGTACACAAGCACAGCAAGGTGTGTGGGGGACTCCTGGGGGTGACATGAAACCCATCATTTATTCCTTCTGTCTCTCACATGGAGGTGATGACTGAGCCAGGGAACTGGATGGGGTTTGCAGCTGGGATGTGGTCGGCCTCCACAAGTCATTTCTTCCATTGTCTGGATGCCCTGGGGCATCCACAGTAGTTTATTTCCAAAGTATATAAAGAAGCAGGGTTCAGGGTATAATCTCAGAGCTATACGAATAGAGTGGTTCCAGCCAAGACAGCAGCTGTCCCCCATTATTTGTCCATATGTTCCTGGTGCCAGGGGAAGCCCACATGGGTGTCACTAAATTGAGTTGTAAAGTGACCTCCTGTTCAGAAGAAATCTCCTAGTTGTTGTTTTTTCCCCCAAAAGTCTGGTCTTCTATCAGACAAGTTAGCAGCACTCTTGTGAATGAATCATTGCTACTGGCTAGAGAAGGAAGCTGAATTATCCCAGAGGGTTTTTGAGGAATGTAGATTACCTTGCAGGGAGCCTTCTGTGAATGTTGTCAGGATACAAGGCCCAGGCAGAGACCTGGGGAAAGAGCAAGCTCTTAGGAGGGCTGTGGGTTTCTAATTTAAATGTATACTGTCTTGAGCAGATTGTGTTGGTGCCTGGTTCCTTTTGATGGGCCCTCATACGGACACAGGACTTGTGGCCTGCTTCTACTGGGGGAGGCCAGTGTGTCTCTCCGCAGCATGTTACAGATGGCCAGAATAGCTTCTGCCAGGGAAATCCCTGAGAAAAAGGGGGCCCCAGAGAATGTTAGGCACTCTGTCCACACCAGGTGTTACCTGGGCCACTAGAATCCCTTCCGCAGCTTCTGTCATCTTCGGGTGCTGCACTTGGCTTCGTTCCTTTCTATACAGCATGACCTTGAACAAATTAGTCAGCCTTCTTTTCAAATCTCCTCTTCTGTGGCTACATAGTGGAGATGGTAAACTCCCACCTTGGTAGGGTTGCTGTGAGAATTTGATGAGGTTGCCCCTGGAAAGTGCTTGGGAAGTTTCCTGACCAGTGTCCTCCTCCTCCTCCTCCTCCTCCTCCTCCTCCTCCTCCTCCTCCTCCTCCTCCTCTTTCTCCTCTTCCTCCTCCCTATCATGGACCATTGCTGACCTCACAAGGGACCCCTGTGAGACTAAAATCTTGTTTTTATGTATCTTACTCCCTTTGCTAACACTGCCTATTCACTGAACTCAGGCTGTTTAAATTACGGCAAAGTCTCCCCCACCCTCTGCCCGATTTCATGGATCCTGTGGAGATGTCTGAGTAGTTGTTTCTTAGTGCACACAGCTAGGGCCATCTTTTACTAGGCTCCTGGAAACATCTCTTGGGGCCGCTGGCCAAGCCAGAATATTCCCATGCGTGGGTTTCCAAAGTGATCTCAGGTCAATGACAAATTTCCCATCACACAGTTTTCTGTGGTGATTTTGGGGACAGAGGCTTGAGAAAAACATGTGGTCAGAGCGATGGGTATGATTCTCTATGCCTTGGAGAGAAATGTCCGTGGAAGATTTAGTGCTCAGATATGGGAAAGGCCCCCTTATTAGTCCTCAGGGCTGGGGGCTCACATCTTACTGCACATATGAAAGCGCTTTGAATGGCAGCACCAAGAGTTTATTTAGTTGCTCTGTTTTACTGTGGCGAGATGCCAAACTGGCTCTGCAGAATCCTCACCATGTGGTGCCTCAGAGTCTAAGTCCTAAATTGGAAGGCGAGGCCGCGCCCTGTCCTTCCCTTTGAGAGCAAGAGGGAAACCTTGGGAGAAGCAGCCTTTTATTTCACACAAATAAATTCTTAATAGTCACTGTTTATGATTGTTTTACATACGGTTTTTATGACTTTTTTTCTTTTACATCTGTGTGTTTCCTAGATGATGTGTCCCCAAGTTCAGTGCCTGCCCTGTGCTCCCTCGGAGCCAGCTGCTCTGATAGGCTGCATTCCACGTGCTGTCTTTTATTGTGCAGAGCTCTTTGATCTCTGCAGAGGGAAGGCGCCACATAAATGCATACAACCATCCCGAAGAATGGCTTTATGGGTGAGGCCCAGCTCTGGGCCGGCCGCTCTTCTGGTGGCAGAGCGTGCGGGCTGTGGGATGTTGGTGCCGGGTGTCTGTTCACATAGGTGGCTGCTCCAAGGCGTGCATTTCTTAAGGATGCTTTTTGTTGAAGGAAACATATGTACAGAAAAAAAGTGCACCAATCATAAGCATTCACCTTGATGCCTCTCAGCCCCCAGACAAAGCAGCACTTGGCACTTGAGCAGGAACTGGGTTCTCCCAGTGGGGCCCATACCCTCCCTTCCCCTGCACCCCATGAGCTCCCTTCTGTCCTGATTATTAGCACCACAGATGACTTGTCCTTGATCTTGAACTTGGATGGGTTCAGTCCCATCATGTGGCTTCTTCAGGGCTGGCCTCTTGTTCTTAGCCTGGTGTTAGTGAGACTCATCCATCTGGTGACTCTTAAGCTCTGTTCACCATGCAGGATTTTATTTTACAAATGCACTGCAGTTGCCCATTATAACACTGGAAGAGGCTCCAATCATTCCTACGCTGTGGCTCTCACACCAGTGCTGGCATGCAGTCCAAGGCATGTCTCATGGTGAAGGTCAGCACGTTCTGGTGTTGAGTGTGTACAGGCTTGGAATCTCCTGGCCATGGGGTACAGACACACACACATAGGGTGGTTGATGGTGCCCAGTGGTTCTCCAATGTGTTGCCAATTTCCACTGTCACCAGTGATGTGTAGATTGTGGGTTGCTGTGTTACCCGGGGCACCAAATAGTGCATTCTCAGTGCCCACCTTGGCATGTGGTGCTTACTGAGAACTGGTGCATTCAGGAAACACCTTACACTGTTATAAAAGAAACTCACACACAAAAAGGAACTCACTGCCAGGAAGATGCTGCCCTCTCCAACAGGAAGAGGAAGACTCTTAAGAACTCTGTCAACAGATGGCCTGATTTAAATCTACACAGCACACTTTATCATACAACACTTATTCACTGTATTTTTCCTGGTCACTATCTTATAAATAAATTGCCTTCCCCACTCAGAAGCCCCAAACTTTCGTGTGTGTGTATGGGGGAAGGGGATACTAGGAACTGAATTCAAGGCCTTTACATTGAGCTACATCCCCAGCACATTTATTTATTTATTTATTTATTTATTTATTTAGAGACAAGATCTCACTAAATCACTAAGTTGCCCAGGCTGGGCTCAGTACTTGCAATCCTCCTGGCTCAGCCTCCAAGAGTTCTGTGATCATAGATGTGTGTCACCATGCCTGGTCCCCAAATCTCTTTCCTTCGTTTCAGCCTGAGCTGGTAGGTATAAGTCCAAATTCTACCACCCCTTTGGGTGACTGGTCAGTGGGCAAGTTCCATGTACATGCTGACAAACTTGTGTTTTCCCCTTATCAATCTACCTTGGGCCACTCTCACATCCAGCCCCATCTAAGAACTCTTGATGGGTAGAGGAATTTCTTTTTCCTCCTCGCATTACTAGCATTGGCATTGCAATCTTTTACTATGGAGTCATTCTGTTGTGTGTGCAGAGGAGAGAAGTATTGTCCTTCCCTGACCCACTGCGAGGTTCATGGCTGAGACCCCTGCAACAAAAGACAGATTAACATGAGGAAAGCAGGACAAATGCATTTAGTGTGAGTTTTATGTGACACAGTGAAGAAACAGAAAGCTGTGTCTTCTTCATGGGCATCTTGCAGAAGTATGAGCAGAGGACAAAAGGCCAGGATCTGATGGCAGAAACGGGACTTGGCAAGGCTCCTTGCCCAGGTTCTCTGTGTCTGTCTCTTGCTCAAGGGTGAGGGCCATGTGTCCTCCACAGCAGGTTACCTGCTCTTCCTGGCCGACTCCAGGGGAGGCTGGGGGACAGTCACAGATGCTCTACTTTGGCTGTTTCCTCAAGCACCTGGGTGCTGTGCTTTGGAAGAGAGTGACCTGAGACCAGCTGCATAACCATGGACACAGGAAACCTCACCCGTGTTTACTGGCCTTTAGCAGGTTCTGGGGGCCATCTGTGCAGGTCTGTGTTGGTCTCACTGTCCATCACCTGACTCCTGCTGCCTTGTGGAGGTCGCCGTTCATTCTGCACATGTCCCTCTTGAAGTCCATTGTGTGTCATGAACATCGTCCTCCTCTGTGACCTGAGTTTGCTTTCTTCATGGTGTCTTATGATGACACAGTTCTGGATTGCAACGTGTTCCAGCTCACATGTGTCCTTTCCTCAAGGAGACAGTAACGCATGTGAAGCATTGAGAAATCCTTTCCTACTCTGCATCACAGAGCTGTTCTGCGTTTCCTTTTAGAAGAGCTATTGTTGATGCTCTGTGTTTAGAGCTCAGCACCCCTGGAAATGGACATCTCTGTGTGGGGTGTGAAGTGGGGGCGGGATACACATTTTTGTTTCTGCATAGATTTGCGGTTGCCCCACGGCCTGTATTGGGAAGGTTGCGTTTTCCCCACTGGGGTTCACTTCTGGACACGTTCAGGGCTGAACTGCACAGCACCACGACCCCTCCCTTCCCTTGCCTGATTCTCAGGCTGTCGGCAGAGAAATCAGTGTGATGTGTGTTTGCAGCCCTTCTGCCTTGGCCACACACTGCCAGTGACCCCAGCCAGCACTTAAGAACAGGCCTGACACAATGCCATCCTGAGTCCAGCCCTCTGCCAGGGCACTCGGTCTCCTGTACATACCTGTGCAGGGAGTATGAAGGACAGTGAATATTGGGAGTCCCATCAATGAACCCTGATGTCTTGGTTCATAGTCTCTATCTCATTAGCCATTTATTAGTAGCTATGTGTTCACCACCACTGACTTGGATTTCCCATGCGATCCCGCCGCTCCCTTTGAAAAGCAGAGGTGCTTAACCAAGGTTGCCACAAAGCAGATCCTGTGGTTTCCTTGTCTCTCAATCACACTTCAGCAGTTGTCTTGTCCTCCGGATAGGACCCATCAGTCAATTGGCCTTTATCAAATATCTACTGTTTACAAAAGACAGTTCTAGAGTCACTTTTGGATCTTCATGTTTCTCACGGCTGGAGCACAGGGACTAACAGCTTCCTACAAGGTGAGGACAATGAGCAATGATACACACCCTGGGGGAGAGGGCAGGAGGCTCACTCAGAAGAGCAAGAGCATGTTCCTCCCTATGTGAGGTCAGTGAAACCTTGCTGGTAGGGGTTGAGCTGGGGTTTGAAGAGTATGTAGGGGTTGGCTGGGATTAAGTGAGTGAGGACTTTCAGGCAGAGGAAAAGGACTTGGAGTCTGGCACAGCTGGGGCCCTGGAATAATTCTGCATGTGAGCAGCCTCTCAGCCCCTCTAGTGGTCATGGGAGCTGCCACAAAAAATACAATTTAAGTCAGTGAAACTCTGAGTGAGGTGGTTACTTGCCCATGCCCGCTTGCCAGAAGAACAGTGTCACTGTCCTCACCCAGGACATATGAGCCCCCAGCAGCCTGGCAGTGAGCATCCAGGCCTTCACATCCAGGGTTTTGCATCTATGGGTTCAGGGAGCACAGATTAAACATCAGGAGAAGACTGCACCTGTGTGGAGCGCGACAAGCTTCCTGTCACTTCTCCCTGGATGACACCAGGGACAGCTCTGCATGTGGCACAGGCATCGGATTAGGCATCGTGAGGGACCCAGGGGTGACTCAGAGGTGAGCTGTGCCCAGTTTACATGCAAGCCCTGCACGGATGCAGATGAGGCGCTCTCCTGTCCTCACTGTTGGCACCTAAGGGCCCCAGGGACAGCTCAGTGCCTGCTGCCGTGACCCTTGCCTGATGGGTGACACTGCCTGGGATGGGCGGGGAGCACAGGGGCCTGAGGACAGCACCTTTCCCGCCAGGTCACACAGACCTCAGAGCTGCACAGGGAAAGTGACGGCAGCTTTTGTGCCACAGACAATAATGAGGGGGAAGTCCTGCTAATTCGGTGTAAAGAATCCAAAGTCATAAATATCCCAAGCTGAAAGCGAAGCCCAGAAAGGCCTGTTGTGAAACTGGAGGTAATTAATTCCTCATGCTGTGAGCTGAAATTCAGCCCAGACCTGCTTCGCTCTTGTGTTTCTTACAGTTTACTGTCGGTGGAAAGTGGAGCCAGGCGGGCCTTGGTGGTGCAGTTCTCCCGTGCGTCTCCTTCTATCACGGTGCTAGTCTTGATCATTTTTCCATGAACACACAGAGAATGGATCCAGCCTTCTAGTCTGTGAGGTTTCTCTCACCTGAGCGTTCCCTTCACTCATTGGTAGTCGCCTTGCTGGTGATTTCTCAGGGCAGAAAGAGACCTCCAGGCTGGCCCTGGCGGGAGATGAGTGTGTGCCCTTCAGTTCCTGAGCAGGACCAGGCCTCTTTCTGGCACCAAAGAGCCTCGGGCATGGACAGCACCCTGCCCAGCATACTGTGCCCGTGTGGCTTGCCCTGCAGGGTCTCATATCCTGCCACCGTGCCCAGGAGAGGATCCTGATATTGAACTGCAGAATGAACTGCTCTTAGGGTCTGGGCCATATTCCCCCTGGCAGCTGGATGCCAAGGACCATTATTTACAAGGTTATGATTGGGTATCTGCAGCAGAGTGCTCTTCTGCCCCTAGAGCCTGGCTTTGGTGTTCTTTGAGTCCTTTGGACACCTCAAGTTTCTCCAATAAAAACCACCACAGTCTGAGTGCTGGAATTCATGCTTTCACAGAATGTTGATACTCACATTTTATGGAATGTAAAAAAAAATCAGAAATAAATGTACTCTAGAGGTTGCAGGAGGTTTTCATTTTCTTTGAGTACACAGTATTTGGTGGACAAGAGAAATGACAAGTTTATGATTTACTTACTTTCTGATTTTTTGATCGTCAAGGCAGAATCTGGACAGCTTGATCAGGAAGTTCTGGGGTCTGCCGGCAGTGAGGTTCCTGATGCACCGTGTGGGGTGGAGGGTGCAACATCTTTCCTCGGCCATCATCAAGGATGTGACAGGCACAACAGAGACAGGTCAACAGGAGAAGGTCAGTGAAGTGGGTTCATGAACAACAATAAATCCAAGCAGCCAAACTGATAAATTTGGAATTTAATTAACTGAGCTCGGGACCGCTTGTATACAGACCCCCTGGTTCAGGGTCCAAACAAGTGGCCCCAAACTGGAAAGTTACAGAGTTATTAAAAGAGAGAATCACAAAAGACATCCTGTTGGAAACAATTTAGCTCGAATCTTTCATTAATTTTCAGTTGACACCTGTATCCTGCTTCTTTGTTGAGCAGGTTAATTTTTCTCCTGTAGGTATAGCTCATTCTGCTTTTCTCATGGGAATAATTGTACCCCGAGTAATTTTCCATTTTTCTTAATCAAATACAGGGCACCAGTTAAATGTAAGACTCAAGATGGCGTGAGTCATGCCAAGCCACAACAGTCAGCAGGACAGATTTTAAGTGTTATGAAACACGGGGGTGTTGAGACCCGAACACTGTATCTTTGTGCTTAGATAGAGACAGAAAAAGGTGCAGCTGGATGACATGGACTAGCAGGGCCTGCTGCCTAGTCGCCTCTCACCTCTTGGTGCAGTAGCCCTTCTGCCAGGTGCCCCTGCAGGATGGTGACTGCAGAAGGGAGAGAAGGCCTCGCTGGGTTTTATATCCTGCTTTGAAGATAGAGGCTACAGTTTCTGTGGCTCACCTTGGGGGAGAAAAACTGTCCTTGTGACTGGCTTTGGGGGAGAAAGAGAGCTAGGAGACCAGGGAAGAAAGTCAGTCACAAAGCTTCACCTCTGATATTTAAAATTCTTGGCAAACCAGGGTCCTATACTATGGGAGGTTGTGCTCTGGGCCCAACAGTTAGCTGTCAGGGCTGGATTGAGAGAGAGCCCATAAGCAGAGGCTGAGAGTTCGGAGCACTCTCAAGTCCCTGTGTGGTTCAGAGCTCCTGGCTCTGGGAATGGTCCTCAGGGAGAACAGTCCACTGAGGCCTGGGGCCCCACAGGGTGACTGTCTCAGTCACCGTTCTGTTGTTGTAAGAGAATACCTCAGACCAGTCATTCATAAAGAGAAGTTTGTTTCCCACCTTGCTAGAAACTGGGATGTCCAACATCAAAGTGCCAGCATCAGGTGAGGACTCAGGCTGAGGCTCCCATGTGAAATGATGCAACTTGGAAGGAGGGGTGGGGTCTCTTCTGGAGATTATGTGCTTGTTTCCCACTAAAGGGTCTCAATCCCTAGGCCAGGGTCCCCGAGACCTAATCATCTTTTGAGGGTCTCGCCTCCCCACAGCCTTGCTGTAGCAATTAGATTTCAGCCTGGTTTGATTTTGGAGGGGTCGTCAAACCATGGCAATGAAAAGAGAGCCTGGGATTGGGTGAGGTGGGGACAGTGCACAGATGTTGCTAAGAGGCTCTGCTGTAGTTTGGATATGCAGTGTCCCCTGAGGCCCATGTGTTGTCCAGCCTGTGGGGCTCTGGGAAGGTGGTGGCACTTCTGTGAGGTGAAGCCTCATGGGAGGAAGTGGGATCATGGGGGCATGGCATTGTAGGGGATGTTGGGCCCCCAGACCCTTCTTGCTTTTTTCTTTGCTTCTGGGCTGCTATAAGGTGAACAGTCATCTTCTAGCCCTTATTCCTGCCATGATGTATGGTGCCACCATAGGCTCACAGCAACGATGGACTGAAGCCTCTGAGACTGATAGCCAGATAACCTCTCCCAGTCATGAGTTGATTCACTTCAGGTATTTTGTCACAGTGATGGAAAGTTGGCTGACACAGACCATGTTTTGAACATAGGCCCCTGTCAGCATACTCTTGTGGTAAATGGTGAGGGACAGATGTCACTGGTGTTGCCCACCCACTACCTAAGCGCAAGTCCTTAAATCCAAGCTCCAGGCACAGAGCTCTCACGAGATTTCCCTCAGAAGTTTTCTTTCCAGCCTTGGGAAACGTGTTCTTCTCATTTACTGAGTTCTCTCTGACTTAGAGTTGTGAAGTGTTTGCTTTAGCATTTTGAAGTTCAATCTGAGATTAAAAAACAATATTGAAATTGAAAACCCATTTGGAGGAATCTTTTTGAATTTATGTGCTCTGTAAAAAATTTGCATTAATTACTAGTCAGGGAGGTAAAGCACAATTTATCATCATAACTAGGATTCCAGACAAGCCTTGGACATTCAAAATAGGGCTGAAAATTAGTGAAGTCCTTTCCTAACAATATCTTCCTGTTTATTTTAGAAGCATTTTATTTTAAGGATGATATTTTTTCCTACTTTTATAGCATGTTAAGTGACTTTAAATAGAAACACTTTCATTCTTTTTCTCAGCATAACATTTCAAAGTTTATATTCAGCTGAGCCCTTAAACTTACAGTTTTATGCACTTTACCTTTAACAGCTATAGTGAAATAGGAAAGTAGAAACATTTGTGTTTAATTTTCTTCCTGGGTATTAACATTAGTATAAATGCCCACATCATTTCCATTTAGAATGGTGATTTTGATCAGAAGCTTGTGTGTGTGTGTGTGCGTGCGCGTGTGTGTTAGCACCTTGGGAGGAAGAAGAGGAAAGAGTGGTCAGGCATGGTAAAAGGACAGGATCTTGCAATAGATCTTTTGCAACCATTTCCTCTTTATTATTCACACAATTATCTACTGCCCTTGGTAACTGACACTGATTCGTGGACTCCATGTGGGCAGGAGTTCAAAGGCCTCATCAGCAGAAGATGCAGGAACTGAAATGAAACTGCTCCTACCCCAACCCACCAATACATGGGCTCTCCAAGAGACCACACTGAGCAAATTTGTGACCGTCATGGGCAGAAATTAGGAGACTGAATTAACATCATTATCTCCCTCCCGGGGTCCTTACTTTAAAGTGTGGTGGGGGTGGGCTGGAGGAAGTAGATTTTGTTATGAACAGAGAGTTTGTGTTGAAGGCAAGTGGAGTTTCCATGTGGACCCAAACCAAAAGGCTGGGAATCCCAAAAGGCTTGGGATTGTGATCACCACAGGGTGAAGGAGCAGAACTGCCATATTTCAAGTGGAATGCAACAAAGCTGCATGGGTAAATTGCCTTGTGAACAGAGAAGCCTGAATCCCAATTCCAGGTCTGTCACAACCTCAGACAGCTGGTTCTCCCCTTTCTTGGCCCCAGGACACAGAGCTTGGTCAGCAGATGGATCTGTTGGCAGGTAGAGAAGGCTGTTCTTACTAGAAGTCATGTCCCATGATGGGCAGTGTGGCCACCTGCCTCAGATTGTGTCTTCTCCCATTTTGCTTCATTGCAGGAAACTTTAGGGGGATGCTACCTAGCGTTTGTTGGCCTTAAGTATCACAGTCCTGGGCTGGTGGCCTGTAGCCAGTAAATGCCAGCTGGGACCAGTCACTCCCCACACCAGACTGATGGTCCTGATTCCACTTCATCAGGGACCTCTCAGCTGCAGAGCCCCCTGGGCAGAGTGCGGAAATCACCCTCATACCAGCCGTGTGAAGCGCAGGAGACAGGGCAGGCTGACCTTCCTCCGGGGACCCTTATGGCAGAGTGTGGACCTGGGCTTTCAGACTTGAACTTTAGATGGACACCTTTCAGCTGCCTGTATTCTGGCAGATCTTAAAATCTGCTGAAGAATTCAAATACGAATTTAGTTTCATTCCAGACTTATTTTGAGGGGATTTTTTTCTATTATTGTAATTCACAAAGCAATAAACGATCAGTCTAAGATTTTGCTAAAAATGTTTTGACGTCTTGAGCTTGTTTTTCTCAAGTTAGGAGATATTCTTTGCCAAAACAGTCTCTAAGGTTTGTTGTGAAACTCATTAAAATATAATCCAAGTCCAGTGCTATTTAAAGTCAGTTGGGATTTCTTTTTTCATTTTCTCCCCTGAAAGGTCTGGTTTCAACTTTAATTAACCTGGAAAACTAGGTTGTCTTCACCTTTATGCTGTTAAAAAATACATTTGAAAGAAGCAATGTCTTTTACATCTTTGCAAACAGACTACAAATTAGGGTTAGTGATATGATGGTTTAATAGGAAAATCATTGTTATTTTAAGTGATGTTAATTAACCAGAGTAAATAGTACAGTCGCCTGTTGATAAGTAGACAGAAAGAATCCAAAGGACTCGGGTAAGATGTATTGAGCTTCTGCTGCAGCCAAGAACAGAAGCCAAACAGCAAAATTTCAATGATCATCTCATACTGCTTCTTAAAGGATGTCTTTGCAGTTGGTTCTTCAAAGATTTAGTGGAAGTATATACACTTAAAGATGAGCATAAACATCTAAGTATAAATCTATAAGGGCAAAAGGTAGATATTGCAAGAATGTTGTGTATTGATTCAGGTTTAAGAAATACAAAACCAGCCATCAGTGAGGAAAGGGTTTTGGCAAGATCTTTAGAATTCTTTTTAATATATGTTCCAATAAAGTTGGCTGTGTAAACCCTTTTCCTGTGGACTATGGTGTGAGAGGTGTACATTTCAAAAGAGAAGGAAGGAAATGGTCCCATTATGTAATAAAAATCAGAGTTGAGATTGAAATGACTTTTATAAATCACACATTTTAGGATACATTTTATTTTTTGGACTAATAGCCCTAACAGTCAGATAGGTAAAAAGGCAGATTCTGCCTGGAAACTGGAAACATTTACAGTCTACTGCATCCTCTTAAATCTTTGGATTGTCTGATCTTTGGTTTAAGAGATGATTTTGGTAGACTTAGTGTTTAATATGAACAAATGTCCCTGTGGAAATTGTTGGCTTCTGGCTGCTTGGTTCTTAGAGGACGCCTCTCGCTTGCCCTGTGCAGGGGTGATGCCCTGTGTCAGCCCCTGTGACCCCTTGTCGCCTTCTTTCTGTGAGTCTACTCATGTCTTAGTCTCAGGTTTCTGAGCAATGGGTTTACCCCTTTACTCAGGAGTTCTCCACACAGACAGTGGAGACTCAGCCTCACTGTTCTCTCCTCGCTTCCAGGAACAGAGATGCATGGAATCTCCTTCATGCAGCATCTAGAAGCTCCAGCATGTACCAGGTGCCCAGTGCATGGTCCTGGGGTTCAGGGATCTTTCTGGAAAGAGTAACATGCTGAAAGCCTCCTTGTGACCTACAATAATGAAGGTCCTCCCCTCATGACACAAAACATTCATGATCAGTGTCAGTGACCTAAGCATATAAACCATGCCGGGTTGCTTGTCACCATTGTCCCCTTTTTTCTCTTTGATGTAATATTGAACTAAATATATTTATTTGTCCCTATTTGCAGTGTAATTCACCTAACATTTTTTTACATTAAAAAACAAGAGACAAATTAGTGGGTATGATGAATTTTTAGCTGATGGGATGGTGGTGGGATGACACCTCAGTGGTGTCATCATGTCCTGAGGTCACCATAGGTAGGCATAGTCTTATTATCTGGAATAAAAGTCACCAACCATACCAGTTCAACCCTGAAATACAAAACAGTGGGGAGTTCTTATGTCATGTCAAATTAAATCTCAGAGTTCTTGACAGGTGTTTTGATTACTTTTCTCTCATTGCTGAGATGAAATACCCAATGTCCAAAATGAAGGAAGAAAAGGTTTATTTAGCTCACAGTCTGCGAAGGTGTCAGGCCATAATCTGCTGGCTCCAAGGCAGGGTGGTGTGGCATAGGGGCAACCATTCATGGTGGCAGAAGATAGAAAAAGCAACAAGAGCAAAATGGGAGGAGCATGAGAGAAGACTCTTTTGTTTCTTATCTTGTATGTAGGCCACATCCACTTAGGTGTAGCACTCATACCCATAATGCCAACTTTGGAGCATGAATCCATCTCCCATGACTGCATGAGGCTCTGGGGGGACATCCAGACTCAAAGCATACAACAGGTTTGGAGAAAGGCACAGATCCAGTAATTTAGATGAACTATGTGAGGGTAACAGTAGGTTCTGCTATGTTAGGAGGCCATGAACCTGACTCAAGGGAGTGCAGCCAGGCCTGGAGCTTGAGTGTTCAGGGTGTAGCAGGGTCATGAGACCTGGAGCTTAGGCATTTTGGGGAGCTCTCATTAGGAAAAAACTACAAAATTTAGAAGTTAAAAATATATTATGTGTAAACCTTAACAAACACATAGTTTTAAAAGTCAACAGTGATCGCAAACATTACAACATTCAGAGAAGTATTTTTATTAACCAGCAATCAGACATCAAACCTCATTGTCCCTTTTCCCCTGTATTTCTGAGCCGTGTACTCTGCCTCTTTCTGTGGTGATCTGAGTTATGCTGTCCAGGGAGAGAGTAAGGGAAGGGTTTTTCCTCTGGCAGTTGGTCCATTCAACTTTGTTGTTGTGTTGCTATCGATGGCTTTAAAAAGTTTCTTTCAGCTTCACAAATTGCTGTTAGCAATTATTTAGAGTTGTTGAATTAAATACAACCTCTGTCAAATGTATCACACTTTTTAAAATGTAATGACAAATCTCAAAATCTCTATGAGTTAATGGCACTTATTAAATGATTTGAATGGCTGGTCACTGACTTCCTTCTGTCAAACATTGTAAATTCTACATTATCTTCACCCATAACAGTAATTTTATGTCAAGGAACATAAAAGGGAAAAAGTAAAATCCTTTTCTATGTTCATGTGATTAATTATTCTCATTGGATGGAGTATCAAGAAATCTTAAAGCCTATTCTTGACCTTTACCTATATCTCATTAAGAATTCCTGGTTTTCATATGCTTTGAAAATGTTTTGGTTGCAATTATATCTGTTTATCAAAATAGTTTCTACTGGCTCCATGCAGGCCAAGTGTCTTCAGGTGCTGCAATTTACAGCTTTCACTGTGACCAGTGATGCAAGGAAAAGCAGCCCCTTCTCATACCTCTGATCACAAGAACTTTCTGCAGAGTCATTTCTGCCTCCATGAATTTTAAACCTTGTTCCTCCACCGTCACTCACACATTTCAAGTTCTGAGAACCATGGACTTGTTCTTGTCACATATAACCAGCATTTCTGGCTCTGTCCTTTTCATATCCCAAGGGCAGTGCCCTCCAGGGATAGGACATGAATTTGCAGCTGAGATGGGGAAGCCCACTCCACACTGAGCTGTGAGACTTTGCTGTTTTGCTAATTGAGTCACAACCTGCTGGTGACAGAAGAAACAAGTAGCTGCTCCTCAGTGTCTTCTCTAGCCATTTCTAGTGCTGGTTCCTTACATGCTTTGCTTCTGGTACTGGTTCCCTGGCTGGAGAGATGTTAGCATTTTATGCTTTCTTTCCCCAGATGTTCCCCCAAATGTGTAGTTTTCACTAAGTCTGAACCAACAAAACATCTAAAACAACATCCTCCATGATAAAAGCAGTTCATGCATATGGAAGAAAACTTAGTACAGAAAATATAAAAAAAATTCTATAAATTATAATAATTATTATAACTGAAGGTTCTTTTGTAATCATTTTCATGTATGTGCCTTGTATAAGAATTATATCTTTATCTCTTGGACCATTTCACATATGTCATGGTATGTGTTAGCTTCATGTCACTATCACAAATACTCAAGGTAATTAATTTAGAAAGAAAAAGGTTTGTTTGGCTCACAGTTTTGGGGCCCTCAGTGCTGACCAGGCAGAAACACTGCTTTCAGGCATCCAAAGTGGACCATGCAGTGCAGCAAAGCTGCCCACCTGGTGGCTGGAAGCAAGAATCCAGAGAAAGAGAAAGGTTCGTACCACAGTCTCTTTCACAGGGACACCCCAGTAACACCTGAGGACCTCAGCTATCAGGAGCTGATCAGGGTCAAGATTTTAAGAGTCAAGCATATGGATAAGGATTAAATAAAGACCACACAAATATGGCTTATGGGGAGTCCAGGAAGGTCAGAATTCTCTTAGAGCTAAAACAAAGGCTTCTGTGGATTGCCCATATTTATTGGATCCTTAATAATTCAGAGGAGTGCAGGAAGTGGAGGGCACATATGAGGCAACAGCCCATGAAAATGAGCAGGGCCTTGAGAAGTTAGAACAAAGACATTCTGAGGTAGTAAATATTGCTAATTAAGAGAACTGTCTGATCTCTAAGGCTGACAGTTTGTTGGGGTGGAATAAGGAGTGTCAGTCCCTGCAGCTGCAGTGTTATCTTGCCTTCAGAGACTGGGAAGATGAGCTTTTCCAGATGTCCCTGTGTGGTCAGCAGCTTAACCCTTACACAGCCTGGTCCCTAATATTCAAAAAGCCCCACCTCTAAAATTTCCAAGCCTCCCCATAGTGCTGCTCAGTGGTATAATACTTCCACTCGTGATCTCCAGGACCACTAAACCTCAGCACAACGACACTTTCTTTTTACTAAATATTGTTTTAAAAAATATTTTATTATGACTATATGATATTCTGTTACTGTACCACAGAAGCATTTTTTTCTTGTTAGATATTATATCAAAACTCCATCCAGCTTTCCTACTCCTGTAAACAGTGCTCTAACAAACTTCCTTCTACAAAAATCTTTGGCTACGTTTTGATTAGTTCCTTAAAATCTGGATTCCCAAAATTGGACTCCCTGGGCCTAAAATTGAACATTTAACTTGATCCAAATTGCCCAATTATTCTACAGTCCAGACTGTAATTTAAATTTGATTTTTGATGTCATTTTGATGGTTGAAAGAAAAAATCTAAACCCTAACACCCTGCTATTTTGAGAAAATCAGATGGCAGTGGAAACAGCTTTTATGACACACAGTGTGTTACACTGTCCTGTTAGGGATGTATGATGTCTGCCCCAAAGATGGGTTTGGACTCTATATCATTTTACCTGCATATAGATCAGGGCCCCCCAAATTGCACAGAAAATTGGTGACTGGATGGAGGGAGGACCGGAGTGTCAACATCAGTGTAATACTCCCTGGATTTAAAATTACTCATGCACACATTTGTGTGGTTTTGCATTTCTCTAATTTCAATAAGCAATCCTTTAATATGAGCAAGGAAAGAGTTGTTTATGATGACCTTTTTTCAAGTGAGGGAACTGAACCCTGAAGAAACAGTCTTGTGCTTAACCCCAGGCCAGGCCTGAATCCTCTGCTCTCCATGCTGCTGTGCAGTCCCCTCACTAGGAAAGCACTGGGGCCTGGACCTTCTCAGTCCAACAAATCAGAATCTCAGCGTGAAGACTGAGAATGAGTGTTTTTAAGGCTCCCTAAAAGAATCCCACGTGCAGCCTCTTGTGCAGAGTGAAGCACGATGTGCTCCACAGAAAACACCATGTGGCCTCACCTCCTGGGTCAGGCCACCTCTGTTCACTTGCATGTCTTCCTGGAGCCCAGCGTCAAGAAGATCCTGTGCCTGTGATCTTAAAAAGTGAGCTGGGATATGCTCCAGGCCATCTGAGCTGGGGAGTGACATTCAAGTGTCCTTACTGTAGTACTACATGCAGTTCCATGCAGTTTCTGGAAGTGTGTTCTCATTAAAGACTTGTAAAGATGAGGACACCAATGAGAGTTAGGGTTACAGTGTGACTGACAACCAGTCATCAAGAGCTAAGCCTGCCATGGCACAGAGAGTATTTTGGAATATCTTTCTAGCAGTTGTCACATCTGAAGAGATACAGATGTACAGCATTTCAGGTTCTACTTGGGGCCATCTGTACACAAACCCAAACTGTGGGCTTTTAGTTTGCAGGGTGTGATTTTTAACTGATTTGATCAGTTTGAGTTACAAATACCCAACTGAATTGGATTAGCTCTGGTGTGGTTGAATGGATTTGTTAAAAACAGAAGACTCACCCTGAGTGTGAGTGGCACCAACCAATAGACTTGTAGTCTGAATGGAATACAAAGAGGAAGGTAAAAGGATAAAATGGGGTAAAAGGAGGAGTTCCAGTCTTTGTCTTCGCTTTGGGCATTGTCATCTGGCTCCCAGCATAGAATCTTCAGCCCCCTGATACTGATTCTCATAGAGCACTCCAGTGAGCTCCAGGCCTGTGACTGGATCCTTTGGTTCGCCAGTGCATAGATGGACCTTTTGCCCTCTTCTACACTTGACTCAGAGGGCAGACTCTTCACGTGGCTGTTGTTAGCCTGTCTTTTAAATCCTAATATATTTGTATATCTTGCATTAAATTTGTTTCTCTAGCAAGTACTGACTGATAGACAGATTTTAAAATTGATTCTGAAGGCTTCTAGTTGAAAGGGGAAAGTAAAGGCAAAGTCTCAATGTGGCTCTTTGGGGACTGTTTCAGATTTCCAGGTCTCCCATCTTGAAATGTGGCAGCCTTGTGGCTTACATGAGAATTTGTCATATGGGTCTGAAGCCTGGGAGTCTGATATTAAGGTATCAGCAGCATGGCCTCTTGCAAGTCTTCTCTCCTAGGCTAGTGGATGTCACCTCTCTGTGTCCCAGTGTGGTCTTTCCTCTGTGTATGCACATCCCTGGTGTCGTTGTCCAAATTTCCTCTCCTATAGGAACACTTGCCAGACTGGATGGGGCCACCCAAAGGGCTTCATAGGAACTACTTAGCTCACTCAAGGGCCCAAGGCCCTGTCTCCAAGTGCAATCTCTGAGGCATTGGGAACAGTTAGGCTTCAGTGGTTAAGGATGGAGACAATGGGGACAATGGAGCAGACAAAATATAGAGCATAACAAGGCTGATCTGGCCTGGTTATCAGGAACACAGGCTGGAGAGGGAACAGTCTCAACCAGGGACAGTTTGCACTCTAAAGGGGCTTTTTTTGCCATGTCTGGAGACATTTTTGTTGTCATAACCAGGATGGGTGGGGGAAGGCGGCTGCTGGTAGAGAGGGCAGCACACAACCACCCCCTCCCCTGCAGTGACAAAGAGCAACCTGGGCTGCTAGGCCATCCATCTGTTGCTGACTGGAGACCTGGCTGGAGAGGCCTCAGACTGTGTCCCTGATGAGAGAGCTGCTGGACACGTGACCTCAGGATGTGCTCCATTGTGGGAGCATCTGGCTGCGAGTCCTTGCGGTGGATAACACTGGAGAGCTTAGTGGGGAGCCTTGCTCCTGGGAGGCTCTCAGCATCCTTGAGTGCTTTGGAGATTTCTCACCTGCAGATGCCCACAGAGTCTGGGAGGAGTCAGCATTGGGCCATGTCTAGCACCAGAATGTGGGGGACCAGAGCCAGGCAGGTAGGCAGATTGGGCCCCAGGAGAGCAAAGGCCATGACTCTCAGGAAGAAATTGGACTCTACACTTTCTTTGGCTGTTCTCCAGTTTCAAATGCATCTCTTTCTTCAGATGAAATACAGCTTGAATTAGAGGCCGCCTCTTCTCTGAATGTAAAAGGTTATGTCATGCGTTTCCAGTATCTGTGCGCCTGCTTCTTCCTTGAAATCATTTAGAAAGAGGCTGCGGCCATGTGGGATGCATAGTTTGCAGGGTGTCAGGTCCAGAGGGAGAGAAGGGGGTGGGAGGAGGCCAGATCAGAGGAGAGGACTGCGGCGCCCACGCCCTGGGGTTTCTGCTGATTGGAAGGGGTCAGAATCCATTTCACTGTTAGTCTGCTCCGGTCCTTCATGAAAGACTCCTATGGGTTTTAAAGTCAGGGCTCTTTGCTCTCTTTCCTTGCTCACCCCCACTCTCCCCCACCCTGCTTGGCAAAACAGCACAGACCAGATGGGGGCTTTTGGGGGCTGTGACAAAGGCAGGGCCCAGGCTGCACCCTAGTAGACCCTAGCAGAGGAGCCTGCATTTGAGCAACATCCAGGGCTCCTTCCTCAGGGGTGGGAAGCTGCTCTGCTTTGCTGCTCTCCCTCCTCCTCCCTGGGGGAATCTCAGGGCATTGTTGCCCCACGTTCCAGGTGAGCATACAGGTGTGGAAATCTGTACATGTTGTGGGATTTATCAACATCCCACAAAGACACAAACACAAAGCTCAGTGATGTGAACTAATTTTCCTGAGGTCTGGTTTCTAGGGAGTTGCAAGGCCAGGATTCCCTCCATGATCTTCTCCCCATCTTCGCAGAGCATTCGGACCTCATCCCACCCGGAGCCTTCCCAGCCCTTCTCCGCTCACAGTCAGTGCGGGCCCTCATTCTGCGCCAACCTGGTGGAGGGAGAATGCATCGCTGGCCAGCATCTCGGTGGCCTTTCAGATCACAGCCCCAGTATACAACTCTGAAGCAAGTCATATCCTGTTTTTCTGCAAATAGTTTGGAAATAAGAAACAAGAAATGCAGAAAATATGAGATGCTTTCTCAGATTGTTTCTAAAGCAAATGCTTTCTAAAAGTAGAAGTGATTTTCTCATACTGTATAATCACTCCATCCTGTATAAATCCATTGGGCACTTTCAGCTGGATGGTGCATATCCCAGAATTCCAAATTTGTCCACACTGTGTGACACAGCCCTTTGGAATTTTCATCCCACAACATCTGCTGAGCATCTAACATGCTGAAGGCAGCACTGAGAAGGGACAGCAGACACAGACAGGGACAGGCATCAACTAAAACAAAAAGGAGCTCCCAGCACAGGCTTGTGGACAGGGAACAGGGATCCCCACCTGGTTTGTGCTTTCAGGGTCTTTCCAGGAAGTGAGAGTTGAGCTGGCCCTTGAGGAACAAGAGAGAATTATCAGCCAAGTCTTGGTGTAGTAAATGAGGGGAAAGAGCACATGTCAGGCCACAGGAAAGAAAGTGTGGTGGTTTGTGGATCAAAACTGCAAGCAAAAGCCATTCTTGGGGCAGTGACCATTAATTAAATGCCATCTAGTGCCTCAAAAGACAGAAAAAGGGCCTATGTTTTGACTCTTCAATAGATCCAGGCTTCCATGCATTTCAAGGCGTGTTTTCATGTGTGTTTAACCCACGCGGAGAAGGGATATTGTTCTCCACAGTCAGAACAGCGCTTAACATTCCATACTCTGGTAGCCAGCAGTGCAGCTGAAGCATCCTTTGTCTTGTAGTCATGATCCGTGACAATCACATCACCAAGAAAAACAGCCTCTGGAGAAATATGGACACATCCATATCAGTGCTCAGTTACCTAAATAAATATCCGCTCTGCTAAATTGCTTTCTCTCTCAGTGTCAGCAACAGGAGAAGTTCCTGGGAACTTTTGTTTGAAGCTAGAAAGTGAAGACCAGAGGGATGAGTGGGATGGAAGAAAAATTTCTCACATAGTTAAAATTTCAGTGCTGTGAAGTAAGGGGAGGATTTCTGAACACCTAGGATGAGGTATTTGGCCTCGGGCTGTGAACAGGTGTCCCAGTCACCTGAGAAATCAGAAAAGGAAAAGTTAACAAGCACAAGATTCATTGTAGCACCTGTCTGTTCAGGCCAGTTGGGAGCATTCTGACTGTTTTGCAGGTGGCTTTTTAAGCTCTCCCTAATCTCCAGGGAATCTCCTTTCTTTTTATTCTATTATTCTATTTTATCAGTGCATGCATATATTACAGAATAGTGATGTTGGTCTTGGGGGTTGGTCCATGTGTGCATATCTTGTGTATTTTCTGTCCCTTTATCCTGTTAAATCTTGTGTCTAGATGTCCTCTCAAAGCCTCAAGTGTTCATAGGTGAGGATTTTTGGACGTTGCTAGATCTAGGGTGTGTGAATGTGGATTACAGGTGTGATTCTAGGAGTAAGGTTTTGTGGTGCTAAATTAATCCATCAGTTGGAATTATCATAATTCAGGGTGTGGCTGAAATAATTTACTGCCTGGGTGGGGTGGCACCACCCAAAAGGCTAGTAGCCTAGATGGGGTAAAAGATGGAAGGCAGGCTGCTGCTGCCTCCGTGTCCCTGTTTTCTGCCTGCCACACCATGCACTGTTTCCCCTCTGCAATGGCCCTGTGCCATGCTGCCCTGCCTTGGAATCAGCTGATTTTGGACTGAGACCTCTAAAAACTGTGAAATGAAAAAAACCTTTCCTCATTTAACTTTCAAGTGTAGGGTATTTTGTCTCAGCAACAAGAAAAGTAGCTAAGACAACCCTTTCCCCCCCCTCTTTCAACCCCCTTTCATATCTTTAGACATCTACCTTCTTGGGTCCTCCATTGTTCCTTTGTTTTATTCATTTACATCTTAAATTTCTCTTATAAGAGAAGTCGATTGATATTTAACTCTCTGAATCTGGCTTATTATGCTCAGCCTGACAGTCCCAAGCTGAATATGGATGGAGCATGAAGATCCCCTCTCCACTCTCATGGGACAGCTGTACTCCCTGACCTCAGCAGAGGGTATTATGGGTGAGCTACAGGTGGTGAGATGGAGTATGTTTGGAGACCTTCATCTTTCTGTCTGCCTTTTAGTAAATGTAACCAATGGCACACTGGGGTGGGCTGGCACTGTATTCCATCAGACAGGTTCTGGATGAGGAACCTTGTTTGGAGGGGTATAACCAGCTTGCCAATGCTGCTTAGCTGGTAGGAGACTGAGCTGTGTTTGCAACTGGGCAGTCTGATGTCTAAATCCTGTTTTCACCCCAGCAGAACATTTCCAGTGGGATCTGGACTTGTAACATGAGATATGTGCTCAGCATTTTAGATTCTTTGATCTGACTTTTTATAGCACATTTCTGGAATATACTGAAATAACAGCTATCCAAAAAGAAAGATGTAGAGACAGAAGCATTAAGTCTGAGACTCGTGCCTGAGATGCAGTGGATGGGACAGAGGCACGTAAGAATTTGATGACGGTAACAAGGTGGCCTAGAGCAGGATTCCTACCCTTTCTGGCCTTCAGCTGTGAGCCAGCATGGGCACCCCATGCTCTCCAGTGTTTCACTCAGAGTTCTGGTCTATAAATCCCATCCACTCCACAAACAGAGGAGGAGAAGTGGTTCTGGGGACATGGGGATAGGCTTCTCAGTGGGGTCTGATTTAGTCTGGGGTTTCCATTACAAGATACATTAGTTGGCCTCTGTTGGCTGGAGTTATTAAAACTCAAGCTAAACCAAGAGGTGCATGTTTACTGGGGATTTATGGATCATATGACTGGACTACATCATGAACTCTGAAGATTTGTAGGTATCTGAGCTAGGAGCGGGGACACTTCCACTGGCACACTGAGAGCTCTGCATCTCTTTCCACTGGGCCTCTTGTCTCTGCCTCTCCTGGGTGTGTGTCTCCTCTTTGTGCAGAATGTCTTCCCTGATCACCTGTCTACTTGGGAGAAAATTACTCTTTTTTAGATCTGATTCACATTTTGCAGAGACTGATTTACTCAGCTTGGGTCTCATGGAACTGATGAACTTCAGCCAGAGGGTGGGATCATGTAGTAGCATTAGGCAGCTCACATGCATCTTTGAGGACAGAGACACCATCCAACATGATAAAACAGATTGGATCATTCTAGAGGATTGGAGCCTTGGCTCCCACTTATGCATGGTGATAACAAAGATGAGGAGACACTGAAGGACTCAGACATGCTCTTCAAGGCAGTGACTGAAGGCATTAAGCATGGAACACAGATCTCAGCTTTTAGTCTCCCGACATTTTTGAATGCATTCCATTAGATTATATTAGGGAATTGAATAACTGATTTGAATAACTTAGTAACTTCTTTGAAAGATAATCCTAAGTGCCAGAAGAAGACATCTAAAAGATTTACTCTCACTTCCCTCCTTCAAAGATACAGGCATCTTTTCCTATGCATATTTAATTGGCCAAAAGTAGAACTAAACTGAAATTGTCCTCCTCCACAGTAAGCTTCTATTCAAACCCTAACTTCATACTACTGTCAGAGAAGATTTTACCAAATAATTTTAGAGGTGAACCCTAAATATATCCCACATTCCTTGGAGATTTTAAGCTCTTGTCTCTCAGTCCTCAGCTGGGGCTTCCAGTTACAATAGTGGCTTTCGTGAAAGGGCTTCCATTGCCATCAGTGGATGGGGTCTTGTTGGAGGGACCTTGGCACCAGGACTACAGAAGACTTTCCTTTGTGTGAAACTCAGCTCCGATGTTGTCTGTCACACTTGATGGAGTTGTTTATGGGCTACTTCCTTTCAACTCCAACCAGCAGATTCCCTGGCTGCCTTTTACAAGTTATTAAAAACACTCTTTCTTGTGCAAGTGGCATCTAACCATTTATTTTGAATATCACGTATTTGGAAAAGCATTCAGAATAGAAAATGATGGCTTTGAGGGATTCTGACTGTGCCCTGATTAAATAGATCTATAATTTGAAACACATTCATATTATGCAAGAATGAGGACCATGGTCTTTTGCCATGGGTCTTCTCAATACTTGAAAGCTCCGTTCTTTGGTTTTCAGGGAATTGTGTTTTGATTTCTGCTTTCATAGACAGTAGTAGACACTTGCCTCCCTTAATCATTCATGACCTCCCTTGCTGATTTTATTTTGACTCCAAAGAGTTTTGCTTTCTCCAAAAATACCCTCCAGACCGCACAGCATTTTTCTTAGCATTGCTTAAACCAATACAATCTTTTGAGAAACTTCATTCTGATGGGTTTATGAGGCACTTTCTACAGCATTTTACTATTTCATTCCCTCATAGACCCTGTGAAGTAGTTATCATTCTCTCCATTTCATGAATGAGGAAACTGACCTTCCAAATTTCCTAAAGGTCATGCAAGGTGACATTAGTGCTGGGGCCTCTGTCTGCAGGGCCTATGCTTCTTAATCATTCATTCATTCATTCATTCATTCAAACATCCATTTATCCACAGCCAATAATATAATTCCAGTGATATGCCAGACAGGCCCGTCCCTGTCTCTAGAGCCTAGAGAAGCTCTTGGGAATCTGACAAGTACCACTGCGCGATCTCTCCAAAGAGATCTGGGTTGGCTCAGGGAAGTGGAAGGGATTGTGAATGTGTCTGGTGGTACCACGCTGTCCAAGTTATGTGAGGCCTCAATCCTGCGTGGTGCCAGGCTGTGTACCTTTCCCGGCAGACATGGGAAGGAGGGACTCTTTGCTCTTCTGTTTGACTCCACCAACTGTGTTTTGTCCACGATACTGTGTCCATGTCAACACATGCTACCTTCTTCCCTCTCAGCTCATCCTTCATGCAGGTCTTTAGTGGCTGCTGCTTCTATTTCTCCCAGGACAGACAGTACTGCATCTTTTCCAGCAGACATATAGAAAGAGCTAGAGGGTAGCGTGAAGTAAGGCACCGGCCTTGGAAGCAAGGTAAAAAGAAGAAAGGTGTCAGAAAACTCAATAATCAAATAGTTATCTCGGTGCAAGTGTGTTTATTAAAAAACAAAAAACCTCATGGGGAAAAGGATGTCCTGATTTTAGAAAATGATCAGATGCATTATTGTCAGAAGAGGTGGCAAGAGCCTGAGTCAAAGGCACCATCAGAAATGCAGGGGCCCTGGACTCAATCCGGGATTCATTGTTTCCTTGGCTTCCTCATTCCCAAAGACCTCAGAATTCTCACATCTTCCTCTGCAGGTCTCCCAGGAAAGCTCCTTGCTTTCTTTAGAGTACACCTTCCTACTTCTCCACTTCAGAAGACCAGAGTCTGGAGAAGCAGCTCAGATGGCTTCCTATGGACATGGTCATTCAGGAGAGCTGGGGACACAGGAGCCTGCAAGGCTGCCTGATCTCAGTGCCTGTCTTATGACCCAGAAGCAGTGTCTGGAGACTCCTGAGTTTTTGTTTGATCCCAGAGTCAGGGTTCACAGGTGTGAACTAGCAGAGGGGTTGGGGTCTGTTTCTCAGCGTCCCCGTCAGTGGGATGAGGGACTGCGCAGGAGATGCTGTCTCCTATAGATATACGTAGCCCTCTGCTTGCCCTGGCAGTGGGGCCCCATGAACCGGACGGGATGCCACTCTCTTGGACCAGCTACCCCTCTTCTATGCCTCAGGCCTGGCCTCCAACACAGTGCCTCTGAGGCAGGATGGACTCAAGCAAGGGTAGGGCCAAGATAAGTCCCACTCTGGGTCTCTGAGGCTGGGCTCCTGCAGCCCTGTTGGCAGGGAAGCAGGACTGATTGGTGAGTCTTTATTGGAACAGTTGCAGTGTTTTTGTCCCTGGAGCCATCAGTGGTTCCACAGTTGTGTAGGGACTTTCTGTCTAAAGAGATTGTATTTCTGATCCCAAAGTGGCCTGAGTAATCATTGAAGCACTGTGATTTCACAACAAAGAGAATACTTCATCATTTTTTAAAATTAAAAACTCAGAATATTTTAACATCCACAACAACCATGCCTACTTATGGACAACAGTGAGCTTTTAGTACATGTACACAACGTGAAGCGATGATGTCAGAGTTGCCCCAGCCACCTGTCATGTTTGCTGATTCTTCCCGCTGGGAGCAGCAGCAGCAGCGTCTCAGTCAGCTGTTGTTAACCCCATTCTCTTGGGCATTGAAGACAGTGAAGGTCACTTCTATCAACTGTATCTTATGTCCATTGACTATCTTGGGAAAAACTATTTAAGTCAGGAGTCTCTGGGAAACTCAGTATGAAGTTTATATCTTTGATGTATTCTGGGTTTTAAAATTATTTGTTAGTATTTAATGCTATATTGGTACTTACCTTGATTTTATAAGTAACAGTGACATAGGGGAGTTTGGAAGATCAAGAATGATAAGGCAAACTGGGAGGTGCAAGCACCCCTGTGCAAAGTCGTGCTAACACATCCTGTAATTCTTAGCGAGAATTTGATCCTGGAATGTACCATTCAGTTCTCCTTCTGGCTGAAGTCAGCTGTCCTTGGCTTGTGTTCTCAGAGCCAGCTGATGGATTTCACACAAGGACCAACATGTGAATGTGTGCTTTGAGTACTTATGAGGACTTTGTATTCTTTGAAAGGTAGCAGCAGAGACAGGGTAGAGTGAGTCAGGAGCTCCCCAAGAGCAGAGGATCTTGTCAATGACCTCAGACTCTAAGCAGGAGCCTCACAGGAGGACATCAGTGAGGGCCAGCTGAGAACAGCAGTGCAATAGGTAGAGCCACCATGTGAAGAATACAAAGGTGGCCTTTCTCCAGGGCATGTCCCTATTCCAGCCATTTCTGTCATTCCCATTCCTCCCATGACTTGAAAAGTAAAGCCTCTTTTGGATCTTGAACTCCCCCAGAGGCCCATGTGTAGAAGGTATGGCCCCCACCCTGTGGCACTGTTGGGAGAAGGGATTCTTCAGGGGTGGAACCTAGTGGGAGGAAGTGAGGTCATTGGGGGTGTGGCCTTGAAGGGGACACTGGGACCCTAACCCTTTCTGTGTCTCTTTGCTTCTTCCTTGCCAAGAGGTGAGCAGTATCCCCTACCATGTGCTCCTGCCACCATGTCCTGTGCCATGAAGGCCCAGAGCACCAGGGCCAAGTGACATGGACACTTTGAGTCAAAATACAGGTTTCTTCCTGATTAGGTAGATATGTCTTGTGCATTTTCAGGGTGACCAAAATACTGGCAACATTTCAGTTTTCATCTATCTCTGTTTTAGTTAAGGGCTTCCTCTCTCTGGCTTGTGCATCCTGAACATGGATTGTGGTTTATATTCTAGACAGCTATGACATTAGGAAAATGAACCAGCACCAGTTAAACTACATCTCCTGCCTTAAAGTTCTTTCTCATTTGATAAGTCAAGAAGTCTGAGAAACTTGAGGCATCCTGGAGATTTTTTTTTTTACTTTAAACAATTTATTTGACTGAAATGGACATTTATTTAACTGAAGTGACTTCCATTTTATTTTGACAAATCTTTGCCCCATGGTGATCTTTTCCCCATTGGATCTTCAAGCCAATATAAATATTTCATAAATATTTGGCCATTTGGGATATACCTACACAATACCTCAGCAGTATCTTTCAGCAAGAAATACACTAGCATAAAGACCTGACACAATTAACTAGGTAGAATGAAAATCTGCTCCAAATATTTGTTTCTGAAGTAAAGGCACCACACCTGCCCAGTTAAGAAAACCATCCTTACAACAAAGGATGATTTTTCATTCCTAAGTAGGGCCCAGAACACTTAGCCGCCAAGTAGGTGTTGAATGGCGGAGCTCACTCCCCAGCTTATGCCATGAGTTCATAGGGAGTGGGTTCCAGCAACTCAGGCTCCTTCCCATTGGTCCTCACAAAGTGCGCTTCTCTGGGCGGGGTGGGCTGGAGCTTTAGTTGAACCCGGGTTCCCTTCTCTTTGGCTTCCTTCTTCTTCTGATCATTTTCCTTGACACATCTCAGGAAGCTGTCATGACTCTTTGAGTGTTTAATATGCTCAATACACACATTGATCCTCTTGGCAAGTATCTTGCCCTTAACTTGCTCGTTTACAACAGTGCCAACAGCATGCTGAGTAACATTTATAGACTCTTCCTGTTTGCTATGGTGACATTTGTGTGGCATTCCTTTTTGTACAGTACCCATTCCCTTGATGTCTACAATATCACTCTTTTTGTAGATTCGCATGTATGTGGCCAAAGGAACAACTCCATGTTTTCTAAAAGGCATAGAGAACATATACCGGGTTCCCCTCCTCTGTCCCTTTGTGTTCGTCATTTTGGCAAATTACAGAAGGTGGTGGTTCTGGCCAAAAGGGCGTCCTGGAGATTTCTGACAAAGAAATTTCTCTTCTAGTTTGGAAGTGCATGGAGTGACGCAGATCCCACCCGTTACTGCCCCTGTGCCTCATGTTTGCCTCAAACAAGGGCACTGCCCAGAATCCAGTGTGCTTTGGGGGGTCATATTTGCTGAAATAATAAAATCTTGATGCTTTGAGATTAAGAATATGTGGAATACATGTGAACTTCATCTGGAACCTCAAAATCTTATTGTAACCACTGATTCAAATTTCCCCTCATATCAAGCAACTCTTAAAACTGCTGAGGGAAAATGAAATGGTTAGACATAAGGTTTCCTCCTCACTTACATCTTGCAAGCCCTTGGGAATCAGCTATGAAGAAGATCAAGCAGGATAAAATCAGAAGGCGGGAGACAGAGCCCAGTGAGGGAGCTGCGCCGGAGCCTGCAGGTCACCCTCTGTCTAAACTCAGGCAGATGGTGGTGGTGTCCGGACCGCTCCTTAACCTCACCCAAGGGCTTTCGCCTGCAGGAACCAGACAGGAGCCGCAGCAGCAGAGGCAGATCCAGCTCTCGCAAGTCAGCCTGTGAGGAGGACTAATGTGTGATTAGTGGAAAATTTCTGCTTCCACTTGTTGATATTCGTTATTTGCAACCCTGAATGCATCTTAGTAGCATGCTTAAAAAGAGCACCATTCATTAAAAAGAAAAAAATTCTCAGGGCTGGGAGTTTAGTTCAGTGGCACAAGTGCCTGCCTGGCAAGTGTAAGGTCATGAGTTGGATCCCTGGTACAAAAAAAAAAAAAAAAAAAAAAAATTCATTGCTTTGTAACTTCTAGGATGGCTCTGCAGCTTTTCCTGTGGTCCCAGGGATGGACTAACCCTAAACCTAACCCTAACCCAAGGTCTTGAGTAAGCCAGGCGAGCACTCATCACTGGCCGCACCCAGCCCAGCTTGGCAGCTCTTATTGTCCCTTCAGGCCTTTTCTGTTAGTTTTTTAGTTTCTTAGAATTATTTTTAATTTATAGTTAGCTGTTTGTGAAAAATTAAAGATATTAGAAACAAAAGGTAAATAAATGTAAAAGAACTCTAAAGAGAAACCAGTAGGGGCAAAGTGGTGAGGAATGCCTAGTTCGGTCCCTTTCATGATTAATTCCACACATTTAATTGTACAATAATTTACTTTCATGTACAGTTTTGGCTAGATATTCCTGAGAAGGTCACTGATAGGTTACTTTTGAAATAGCAGAATGTTGATAAATGAAAAGCTGATAAATATTTGTCTAGACACTTTCTGGTAATGTATTTGAATAAGTATTTCCATACCTCCTCTCAAGTTAATGAATATACACTTAGTAATGCAGGGCCCTCTACATAAAGCTGTCATGACTGCTGGAAAAACATGTTTTAAGTTCGTTTATTTATTTTTAAAATAAAAGTATGCTCGGTGCAGTGATGCATGTCTGTAAACCTGTAATTCTGGGACACTGAGGCAGGAGGATCACAAGTTCCAGGGAAGCCTGCACAGCCAAATGACTTGGTAAGACCTGTCTCAAAAAAAATTATAAAAAGAGATGCAGATGTAGCTCAGTGTGAGGGCTGTGGGTTCAATTCACTGTGTTCCCCCCTAAATTAAAGCACTTAGAAAATGTTGAATTACCTACAGAAAAATTAAAAATATTAACTATAAATAAATAATTCTAGGATACAAAGACATCAATATGTGAATTGCTGACCAAAAACAAGAAATTTGGGACCATTTTACTTTTAATTGGTTTATTTATTACTGGAGATAAAAATTAAAATCTCAAAAAATTATGCCAGATTAGGCAAAATTATATAAAAGCAAATAAAACAAGTCAAATCAACATGCAGAAAGATCCAAGAATACACATAAAATTTTGAGGTGTTTTCTAGATTAAAAACCTGCAAAAAATACATAAAACTCATAAGGAAGAGAATTGGTACTACTTAATCATGCACAAAATCGCTCAATACATACAAAAATATTAGATCTGGAAATCATTTTTATGTAGTCATTTGACCAGTTTGTTACTCCAAACATATGTTAAAATTGATTCATGTACAGTCATCATTTCTTACTGTGCAAAATGGCAAATAATGGTGGAAATAGAGGTTTGTAAAGTCACTGGATCAAAATAGACAACGTATAGCTCCCAATAATTTCAGTGGTTTAAAATACTTGATAGTGTGCCAAAAATTACAACAGAAAAGCATAACAAATTTAAATAAACTTTGGGTTTGGAGAGTTGCTGGGAAATTGATTGCATGGATCATCCTTTAGTTAGGGAGTCTGATATTTGAGTACTGAATGACACTGTTCTTATTGGCAGAAAGAATCAGTATGTTCAATGATTCAGCTTGAAACTTCATTGACTGACTTCCGATTTGGCAGAGAATGCGAGCAAGCCTAGTTGGAGGAGGCCCAACCTGGCCCAGGAGTCCTGAAGTGGGGCCCACCTTCTGCCTGGCATCCTGCCATCCCCTTGGGATGAGTGGTGTGTACCATTTCCTGCAGAACTGACCAAAACTGTTGGGATTTGGGGTGAAATTCATATTCAATAAATATGCACATATCGCCTGAGCCAGCTAGTATAGCATGATTCTTTCTCCTGTTTCTAAAAGTTTTTGTACAGTTAATTATTCCCTTTGTTACTCCAAAGAGGACTATGGTGTCTGGCCATTGCCTGGCTGTCACCCCCGGGGACTCTGCTCACTCCTCTCTGTGGTTTTGTTACCTTCTCTGAGTTCAGCTTGTCTTTTGCTTTTAGACCTCCTCATCCATTTTGGTGAAACACATCCTCTGGCAGCATCTTGAGAAAAAATATAAGTGGAACATATTTTGGAGGATGGGGAGACTGCATGTCTTAAATTATCTATATTTTTTTCTTGCACCTGATTAATTATTTTCCAAGATACAAGATTCTTTAAAAATTTTTTTTTCACTTAGCATTCTCAGTTCTACAGTTGCCTCTAACACTGGTATAAGTTTCACAGCATTCTGTCTCCCAGTCCTCTTTATATAAGTTCTCCTTTTCTGGAAGCTTTTAAGATCTTCTTTTCATGTTTGGCATCCCAGCAAATTCATGATTATGAGCCTTCATGAGGCTCTTCTTGGTTTTCATGTGGAGCACACAGTGGTCCCTTCTGATCTGGAATCAGGGAGAGTTTTCTTTTATCATTTCTTTGACAATATTCATTCTGTCGTATTTCTTACTCTTTCTCTGGAATCTCTCTTTCTGAAAACTGGACTTCTTCAATAAATTCTCAATTATTATCTTTTATCTTCATTATAAAACCTTTTGATTTTTGCTGATGTTCTGCTCTTGGAGAAATTTCTTTTGCTGTTTTAATTTTTTGCCGGCTGATAATATTGAGTTATTAGATTTTTACTATTCAGGAATCCTTTCTTATTATCTTCTTCCATAGCAGACTATTCTTGTTTCATGATTTCTTGGAAATTTCAGCTATTTCCTGCAGGGTCTTTATGAGAGAATCTTTGAGTTTTCTTGTTAGTGTGTTTGTTTTGTCTCTCCTGTTCCTCCTGGAAGCTTTACTCCAGTGTTCAGTGACCTTGGCCTTGTCCCATGCACAAAGCAGACTACTAGGATGCTGCTTGGGCATTGCCTGTTTATTGTGGGATTTGGTTGCTTGCTGGTTTTTACACTGATGACTCAGCAGTTCTATCTACAGATTGTGCTGGTGCAATGACCTTGGAGAGGAATCTTCTAGTTTCCTGCCTAAGGATAAGCTTGGCTGCAGAGTTCAGCTGGGTGGGGAAGGGGCCAAAGGGTACACTCTACAGTGTTCAATCTCTGTCTTTAAAATCCATGTTGCTGTGTTAGGATCCTCTCAGTTTAGTATTTCCAGAGACCATATGCCTATTTCCAATGTGGTCATATTAAGTTAGAGAGAACCAGGCATAATGACCAACTTGAGACTAGACTTCAGCACCTCATTTCCAGCCTCTTTCCTCAGCCCTGCCCTTTTGGGATGTCAATGACAGCATTCCTGGGTCCACAGGGTGACTCGGCTTGCTTTCCATATTGCCACCTAGAGGTACCCACTTTGCCCCTCCTGCACCCTGTTGGGAAATCATCTTTCCACATATATATACTGCAGTTTAAGATTTGAACTGCCACCTAGTACAATCACTATGGAAATCATTGTAGAGTCCGCAAAAAACTAAAAGTAGAAATTATATTCAATTCACCTATTCCAGTTCTAGGTATCTTCCAAAAAAATTGAAGACATCATATTTGTTATGGTTGATATATTGTGTCAACTTGAGAAGTTTAGAAGTTTAACCAAGAGACTCAACAAGGAGCTAAGATCCTTACTCTTTAAATATCCTCATCCTGTGTAAGAGAAAAGCAAAGAGATTTTGTGATTGCTGTGCCCACCCTGGAGGGGGAATGTGGTCTACATACAAAATAAAGGAGAAGAGGCTTGTTTTCCCCATTTGGCTCTGGCTGCTGCCTTAAAGTGTTGCCCCAGTGCCATGCCACCCTGCCTTGGAGCCAGCTGATTATGGACTGAAACCTCCACAAACAGTGAGCTAAATAAACCTTTCCTTCCTTCATTTTGGGTGTTAGGTGTTTTGTTCCAGTAATGAGAGAAAAGTAACCAAAACAATATTATACTGACCCATTCATACCCATGCTTATAGTACCACAACTCATAATAGCTAAATCTTTGAAGCAGCCTATACGTCCATCAGTGGAAGAATAGATAAAGCAAATGTTATATTTATACACAATTGAATGCTAGTCTGCCATAAAGAAGGATAAGTTTGAGTCATTTACAGGGAAATGGATGTACCTTGAGACAATAAAAAGTGAAATAAATAAGGCAAACTTAAATATCACATGGTTTCTCTTATATGAGAAACCCAAAGTATAAATAATTTAGAGAAAAAATTATAGATAATAGGAAATAGGGAGATAGTTCCTTTGTAAATGGGAAGGGGGCCAAGAGATGGGAGGGAAGAGAGAGTGGAGACTGGAAGGGGATGTAAACAGAATTAAGATGTGTTATGTACATGTACCAAATCTTCATGATGAATGTTATTGTTATTTACTACAAACATGTACTAATACAACTTTAAAAGCTTTTTTAAAAGGTACAAAATATAAAATAACAAATATAAAGCTATTAGAGAAAAAAGAGAATGAAGTAAAAAGGGCTAGAGATGTCTCCTAATGCTATTCTGTGCCTCTGTTTTTAATTTTACTTGCTGTATTCTGGTTTTGAGGGGCTATGGAGACAGGTAAATCTTCAGCTGTGCTGTCTCAAGCTATGAAGACTGGTGTCCACACTTACATCAGGGGCAGGAGGCCTGGGCTCTGTGGCTGTGAAAATTAATACTGGGACATTAAAGGAACCTGGCAATCCCTCTTTCTTCTTTTTACAATTGAGTTTGGTTTCAGGGTATTTTGAACGTGTGCTGACTGATGACTTTATGAGTAGCTGCCTGGACCATCACTAGCAAACATTACCTAAAGACTCCAGGGGTCTCTAGCAGGAGAACTGGTAACGGGGTCCTGGTCAGATGGCCTCTGTTGTGTGGTCTCTGAGACCAGGGCTGTTGGCTTCTGATCTCTTAATCTGGTGCAAAAGAAAAGTAGTAGTTGGCTTTCACCTTATTTTGGTCTCTGAATCCTGACTGCGCTTTATGAACTCTGTGAGTTTGGGCAGGTTACACAGTTTCACAACCTCAGTTTCCCTTTGCAGCAGCTGGGGTAGATAATGCAAGACAGACTGGTGATTCCCAAGCCATCACTAAAATGCTTGATGATTCATTTAGGAATTAAATTAGTTTTGTCACTTGTTTCCTGAACAAACATTTCGGGAACTCTTTGCAGTGTCAGGCCTCATGGTTGTCAAGGAAACTGGGGAATTCCTGGCAGCAGGTTAGCAAGGAGCAGAGGAGGAGGATCTGAAGCCGAGGGAGGGAGGTGGGGAACACAGAGGAGAGGGGACTGACCCATCCCTGGGGGGCGGAAGTGAGTAAGCTGGGCTCTCCTGGGTGATGCATGAAGCCTGAGCACCATGACAAGGAGTGATTTCCTGGGTGGGGAGGAAGTGAAAGGATGCCCAGTGTTATGGGGCAGCCACAACACAGGTAGCAGAGGCGAGGACTCGCTGGTGGAGAAGGTGGACGAAGTCTGCGTCCCTGGTTGCCCAGCAAAGCCGCCCACGCTCCAGAGCCGTGGGTCGCCTTTTTTTTCTCTCAGCCCTCAGGTAAATACACACGGTCTTCTTACAGACTCCAGGGGTCCTCAGCCTCAGGAATCACGGTGCTGGCTGTCAGGTGCGGCCACCATGGGATGCGCGCGTGTACACCCTTGTGCACGGCTGTGAGTGTGCTGGGTAGCTGCGCCTGTGCTCTGCCATCTTCGCTGATTACCACGGGCTTCACTAGGAATCCGGCTTCCTTTGTTTTGCAGGTTCAGTCTGAGCTCTGCCCTCTGTGTATCGGACGCATGTGCAGTCTAGCGTGTGCATGTATAACACGCACAGATTTACACTAACACGGTCTATTAGGTCACACCCTGCGTGCTTCTCTGTGAACCCTGTATAATTCTCTATGGAAGCAGCTGTCCTGTTTTTTGAAATTCCTTGTGTTCTCACCACTGCTGCAAAGGGGCCGCTTTCATAGCTATGCGCGGGCTCTGCCTGCTCCTGAGACCCGAGAAGGCGTTGGACAGTCGCGGCCGATGGAGTTTATTTCACAGTAATGTCCCACATCTTTCCTGGGAAGTGCATCTAGGAAAGGGTGATAGGAACCACAGTGCTTAGGGGAGCGTCTGTCAGTTATTCCCAGGGAAGCAGACTCCAGAGCCAAGACTGCTCAGCTCCCGAAGCATGGGCTCTTGGATATTTTCGATTAATTTTTATGGTACTGGAGGTTGACTGCAGGTCTTTGCACTGAGTTCGATCTCTGACCCTTTCTGTTTTTATTTTGAGACAGGGTCTCACTAATTTGACGAGACTGGGCTCAGATTTGAAGATCGCCCTGCCTCAGCCTTCCATAGTGCTGAGATTTCAGGTTTGTAGCATTAAGGTGCCAGCTTAATGTCATCCTGTTAGGGATGAGTCCCAGTGTAGAACTCTCACAATCGCATCTTGTGAAAAGCATGGCTATCACTTTAGTTTATATATCAAGGGCCACTATCACATAATGAGGAGAAGCTTCATGGATGTGTTGAGGCAGTGGTTTTGAATCATTTTCACTTAATAAACTTTCCACTCATCAGATCTTTACCACGGGTCTATTACTGTGGTTCTGACCCCGAATTAGGGACTGGGAATGAAAAGCAAGTTGGTCAGCTGTGCTCTTTGGTGAGTTCTCTGTGCTCCTTGCAGGGGAGATTCATTTAGACATCAAAGAAGCAAACCCCTGACCAGAGTGTGGGCCCTGTGCCAGGGAAGCATCACACCATGTGTTCTGTGTAACTCACAGTGGCCTGGCCATGAGCAGGGAAAGCCAGGATCCCCACTAAGCCCATGATCCAAAGCCCGGACTCCATGGGACCACCTAGGTTCTGCTGTTTTAACAAGGACAGAATCTTAACTTCCTAGTTATAGTGACATAGCCTGTGCTGTATGTTTGAATTTTGAGTGCTTTGATGGAGTAATTTTCTGAATAAACAAGAAGAGACAGAAATAGTAAACTATGGTTATTTTTCTAGGGCAATGATGAATGGGACAGTCCATTTCAGATTGTTCAGATAAGCACTGTGATCCTCATTGTAATTTCTCCTGAGGCCTTTAGTACTTTAACGCAGCTGTCAAACATGAGGTTATCAAAATGACTGACAGTTGTCCTGGACTCCTTCCTTCCCTCCCTTCCTCCTTCCTTCCTTCCTTCCTTCCTTCCTTCCTTCCTTCCTTCCTTCCTTCTTTCCTCCCTCCCTCCCTCCCTTTCTCTCCTCTCTCTCTCTCTCTCTCTCTCTCTCTCTCTCTCTCTCTCTCTCGTAGCAAAGGATTCACACATTGAGACCAAAGGAAAGAAACAGCAATAGAAATTTCTAAAAAGCATATTCTATTGCATATATTACTTTGGAGTGCAGTGGAGAAGCTTACATCTCATTTGTCTAGTTGTTATGGTTTGTGTCTAGATATCCCCCCAAAGCCTCATGTGGTCATGGTGGGTGAGATTTTTGGATGGGGGTGAATCTAGAGTTTGTGATTGATTTGACATGGCCCAATGCTGGGATTAAGGGTATGAGTGCTGCACCTGCCCTATGGTGGGTAGCCTGCATACCATGTAAGGGACAGAAAAAGGCATGTTTTCCCCTCCTCTCTTGTTGCTTTTGGTGTCTTCTACACTACTCTGCCTTAGAGCCAGCTGATTATGGATTGAAACCTCCATAAAATGTGCATTAAATAAACTTTTCCTCTTTTAACCTTGGATGTTAAGTATTTTTCTCAACAAGAGAAAAGTAACTAAGACACCAAGTGAAAATATAGTTAACTAAAAGCACTTATAAATGCATTAATTACTTCTTTTTATTTTGTTTCATTTCTTGCTCCACGACTTTCCTGCACGGAGGTAAATGTCATCTCAACTTAAAATAAATGCAACAAAATTTACAATTTATTCATGAAGCATAACATTTTGGACAGGAAATATTGTCTCACTGCCAATACCAAAATTGCAGCTAGCATTTGGCCTGGTGGAGATTAAAAGAAATCACACAAAACCCAGGTCCTTCTTTAAAGAACAGGAAATCTAGCTAGAAAGACAAGAACGAAGACACAGTCTGCACAATTTAACAACACCGAGGGCTTCCTAGAGACACTGCCCAGGCTGGCTGGATGACTGTGCTGCCCTTTATTCACTGAGAGCCAAGGCCCTCATCTTTGCCAGGCATGAGCTAGATGCTGGCCCTTTGGAGCTCACACACTAATAGACTGAATAGAAATTGTATCCAATATGGTTTAAGCCTCTTGTTAATGTGGCAGCAGGCATTAAAACTCAGCTTTACAAATAGTAATTTTTATAGCAGGGCATGCAGGAGAAGATAACTATAATGACCTTAAAGTCCTACAACCGGAATTCATCACCATGGTCAGTTCACTCTGCAAATCTCCCCAATGTGACATATAATTTCACACACCACTAACGCATGTGAACACTGCTCTAGAGCCCTCACAGTTCAGGGCCTGTGCCTGGCCTCCGTGGAGAGTGTGCATAATAGTGTGTTTTCACATCCGTCTTCCTGACCACTGTACATGTAGGCCATTGCTTGCACATGTGCTGCCTGGGGGAAAACATTCCTGACACAGAAATTAACTAGAAGCTGCTGATGTTGAAAATGATGATCAGATTCAGAGCCTTAGATCCAAGGAGAGAGGTGGGTCAAGAAGGCTCATCCACCCAGTGCACAACATTAAGAGCGAAAATCTCCAGGTCCAGGCTGGGCCTTTCACAATCCCTGCAGTGTTCGTCTTGAATTCTCTGCAAGCTGGTGAGAGTGGCCTGCGAAGACTGTGCTCTCCAAGCAGAAGGTGCAGGCATGCGTAGGTTAGCCTGCAGCCTTTCTACCTTTAGTTTTATGACTGCAGGGACACATGATTTCTCTGGTGGCAGCACAGTTAGCAACACTGCTGCCATGTGTGGCCCAGGGCAGAGGGAGGAACACAAGAGACCCGAGAGACCCGAGAACCTGAAGTTGGTCTTGGTTTTGTTCTCAAATTTCCTTCTTTCTTCCTCCCTTCCTTCCAGTCTTCTGTTCTTCCTATCGTTCTTTTCCTCCTTCTCCTCTCTCTCTCTCTCTGTGTGTGTGTGTATGTTTTGAAACAGGGTCTTGCTATGTACTTTACGTTGGCCTTTAACTCACAAGGATCGCCAAACTTGTGGCAACCCTCCTGCCGCAGCCTCCTAAATACTGGAATTAAAAGGGTGCCCCACCACAGCTGGCACCAGCCCTTTTTCATTTTTCAGTTTGAGACAGGATCTTGCCAAGTTGATAAGTGACTTGGGCTGGGCTCAAATGTGCCATACTCCTGATTCAGCCTATCGGAGTGCTAGAATGACAGGCTTGTCACCATGACCAGCTTTTATCTGAGAAAAATGAGCTTGGGGACAGCTATTTTGAAGAGAATAAGCGACATTACAGTAGCCATTGTTAATTTTTTTATTGTCTGGTTTTGAAGGCCTGTAAAGCCTTCATTACTCTGTTTTGATCAGTTCTATACTATTTTGTTTAGTATGAATTTACTGTGTGTGAAGATATAGACAACTATTTAGAAGAAAACAAGAGACATTATGGTAGCCACTGTAGATCTCCTGTTGCCTTTCTTTGAAATCCATGTCACTTATATAGTTTTCCTCTGATCTGCTTTGTTCTGTTTTACCCTCTTTAAAATAAAATAAAGTTGAGCTTGGCACTGCCCAACCCCTCTCAGTGAGCAAGGAGGTGCCAGCTTCACACCTTTGCCATGGCCTCTGGATTTCCCATCCCGTTTGCTCTGAGAGTCTCAGGAGCTGCGAGGCCCAGACACTGTCAGGCCCGTCTAGTCTGCAGTTGGGCTCTGTGGTGGCAAATCTTGGGGAAGGACCCTGTTGTAGTCAGGGGTTGTGAAGAGAACAATTAGAATCAGGAAACAGAATTTATAATATTGTTTTGTGATAGTCACCTAGAGTTAAACCAAAGAAAGTACAGGAAATCTGTCCATACACTAAAGACAGAATATTCAGCCAAGGGCCTGGATCCTATAGCAATGTCCTGCATGAGTCCAGATAAAGACCTTGAGCCCATGACAGTGCCTCCCATGAGTCACCAGAAGGGCTCATGCCAGTCTGTTTTATGGATCTGCACTGCAAAGGCCCAAAGGTCAGTGATGGAAGCTAGAAAGTCTATGCCAGTGGGGTGAAGGAGCTGTGCTGGGAGGTTAAGAGTTCTACACTAGAGCTGAGAAGTCATGCTCAAAACAAGGACCAGGGCTGCCCTGAAAAGCACCACAGCCATCTTCAGCCATACAGAGGTCCTGAGCTCCTCCAACAGACAGTAAGCACAGTCAATTACATGCCAGAAAGCCAGTGTGACAAGATTAAACAGCATACATCTTCCCCTCTGGAGTCAGGAAGTGATGCTCGATGTAAGGACCAGAGCTCCCCCAAAGTGAACCACAGCCACTCTCACTGACAAGGTCCTGAGCTCCTCCAATGACAATGGTTGAACTCATATTGGGGAAATTAATGACAAGCTCCTCCAGGAGAACCAACAGCTCAAACGCACAACACCTGGCTCTTCCTCTCCATGCCTCTATTTATGCTGGCAACTTTCCTCAGGTGGAACATCTATGCTCAGCACCGTGCTGATTTAATTCAACCAGTTTTCAGTTGATCACCAGTTTTTAATCCATAACAGACCCCGAGCGGCTACACCATTGTCCACTGTTGTTTGCCTGCAGAATGCTCCTTGGGTTGTTAGGGACAGAATAAGAGTGAGTGGGGTGGCCTGAGAGCCTCAGGACGGAGTGGGGGGCTGCACAGCAGGCACAGAACAATGTAGGTTATGTTTAAAGGACTGTGCTGTCCCCACCATGCATCCCTCACCTTCCAGAGCAGTCCAGAGCATGGCGGCCTCTCTGATTATCTAAGGGGGTAGATCGCGAGGCAGGGTCGGCGTTGTCTTTATTTTCTGCATGCTTGGCCTCTGACATAATTACCTTTGCTAATTTAATAAACAGCTGGAACTGCTTTTGCTTGCTGTGACTATGGGCCAGAGTTTGTGTGTCCTTTAATAAGACACAAACCTTAGAGTTAAGAGAGGTGCTCGGTTTTCTTAAATGTAAAGACCTAAGGGCAATATTTTCATCTTGTTAAAATATCCTTGCCTAATTTCAGCATTTCTTCACTTGACACTTTTTGTCCACCTATGGGAGATGTTACAGTGTGTGCTGGTCCTGGTGCCCATTTGAACAATGGGAAATTGTTGGCAAATATCCTGGCAATTATTTTTAAGTGTCATTTTACCCCAGATATTCAAATATAGTTGCATTTTTTAAAATATGTATAAAAATGCAATATGAAAACAATTTCTCAGATTAATTTCATTGGCATGGCATATGAATTCCAACACATGTATAAAATGCTAAGTGCAATTAATAGCTAATTCAGAGGGGGATTTTCATGTGTGGTATAATACAATTCTTTGCTTTATAAAATAACTTCCCAACAACGTTGATTTAAGTGGAATTCTCTCCCAGTTCATTTAACAAAGTTATGAAGATAAAAAATTCTAAGCATTTTGATGCACATTTAGTTTCTTAAAGGACATTTCTACTGAATGAAGTAAGGCATTTCCGTATTTGTCTTTCATTTGTTGGGCGTTGTAAAGGCGCCGTCTTGGGCTTAGTGCTGCGTGTGCACTCAGGACAAATCAGCACTTGTCTTTGGCACTGTTGGGGGAGGCTGAGGTGCAGGCAGGTTTACTGTTCAGCGGGCTGTGCAGTGTGGTAAATGAGGTGCAGCCCGCAGACCCCAGGAGGGGCGTCTGGATGAGAAGGGAGAGAGTGTGGGCCTTGTAAATTTGTGGATGAGGACAGCACTTGTTACTGTTTGATTTCTTGTTAGCCATTCTTTCTGAAGTAAGATGGAATCTCAGTGTTGTTTTAATTTGCTTTTCTCGGATGCCCAGAGATGGTGAACATTTTTTCATGTACCCCCTGGCCATTTGTACTTCTGAGAAGTGTCTGTGCAGTTTGGTTGTCTATTTTTGATTAAACCTTTTTTTTGGGGGGGGGGCTTTTTTTTAGTTCTTTATATATTCTAGGTATTTGTTCTCTGTTCAAGGTAGAGCTGACAAAATTTTTTCCTATTCTGAAGTATTTCTTCATCCTATTGGTTTTCCTTTGCTGTGGAGAAGATTTTAAATTTTATATGATCTCATTTATTGATTCTTTTTTTTTTATTTGAAGAGAAGAAAAAAACAGGGAAAGGTAGAAATACTACTGAATTTCAAGAAAAGAAGATAAACAGTAAGAAATCACTAGTTGATAAATTACATATTGTTCTTTTAGAAATAGTCATTCAAGTTACAGAATTAAAGCACACAAAGTGGCCACTAAAGCAGTGAGAGTACAAACAGATCTGTTCAACAATCCAACAAGAACCTAGAAATATGGTCATCAATCCCACATACCTAAACATACATGCAGCTATATCTTTTATAGCGCTTCCTATTTCCTCTTTTTTTACAATAGCAATTATACATTTTAAAAAATTTTATTTAAAGAGAAGAGAAAAAAAATACAGAAAAAAGGGTAGCAACAATATAGAATTCTAAAAGAAAGAAAGAAAAAGGAGAATGAGAAAAAGCCCCACTAAGAAATCAGTAATTTATAAATTACATACTGTCATCCTGGATGTAGTTGTTCAAGTTACAAAGTTAAAGGGTACATAGTAAATATTATTGATTCTTGATGTTATTTCCTATGCAATCAGGTCTCTGCTCAGAAAGTCCTTACCTGTGCCTCTATCTTCAAGGGTGTTATCTATTTTATCTTCCAGAAAATTAACCATCCCTGTTTTAGAAAATATGTCTTTGATCCATTTTGATTTTATTTTAATGCATGGTGATAAATATGTGTCCAGATTCCCTTTGTCAAATACACACAAGCAGTTTTCCTGGCACCATTTGTTAAAATGCTATCTTCCCTCCAGTGTATGTTTTTGGACCTTTTATCAAAGATGAGTTGACTTAATGTCTGGAGTTATTTCTGTATCTTCTATTCTAGTCCATTTATCTGTCTATTTTTCCCAGTACTATGCTGTAGTTAAAGTCATCATAACCACAGTAATACATGCATATGCATGTTATCATAGCACAACTCATAATAGGTAAATTTATTGGAAGCAGCCCCTATGTCCATCATCAGATGGATGGTAAAGAAAATGTGATATTTGTACACAATGAAGTACAATTCTGACATGAAGAATACATTTAAGGCTTTACAGGAAAATGAATGCATCTTGAAGGCCATAATGTTAAGTGAAATAAATCGGACACCCAAGCTTAAATATCACATAGTTTCTCCTATATGAGAAACCCGAATTATAAATAATTTAAAGAGCAAAAGAAAAGATACAGAACAGGAAAAAGGGATATAGATCTTTGGCAAAGGGGAAGGGAATCTTGAAATGAAGGGAAGGAGTAGAGAAAGAGAATAAAAAGAATTAAGATGTGTTATGTAAATATATCAACTGCCCACAACAAGTGTGATCATTATGTACAACAAACATCTACTAATAAAAACTCCAAAAAAGTGGTAGATGATATTGAGCTTAGTTTTGAAGAGTGAGCGCCCATTACCCAGCTGAGAAAGGGAAGAAACATGTAGTTATAGAGAACAGAGTGCAGGAGCCCTCCTAACACATGGCATGCAACACCATTGCTTGGGACCTTCGTGTATGATCAAGATAGTGGCAGTCAATAATCATATTCTCTTGGTTTACTCCTTTCACTGTTCATGCCTTCCTCATTACCTTGGCTGTTTCCTGTTTTTCCTCCCTAAGTTCTTTAGGATTTCCAAAGGCACAGTCTTTGGTAGTTTCCATTATCTGCTCTCACACGTTAGTGATTTTGTTCTGTCTCTGATCTTGCCACATGTGAGGACACAGCACCCTCTTCTCCGGACAATAGAGCAACAGGCTCCATCTTGGGAAACAGAGAGCAGCAGCCCTCACCAGACCACAGAAACCAATGAGGCTTGGTCATGGACTTCACAGCCTCCAAACCTGTGAGAGGATAAATTTCTATTCTATTTATGACCCAGTCTCTGGTATTTTGTTATAGGAGCACAGAAAGGACTATGACAGAAATTGGACCAAGATATCTCTTAGCTGTTGGAGAAGTCAACTGCTCTCAAATGTAGATATTCAACCTAAATACTCTTCCAAAAACTCAACTCTGTTTCCAACATTTCATTGTGGGTATCTAACATATCTTTCAGATTCAAAAGGTCCAACACTACACTGGGAACTTCCTTTATTAGCCTGTCTTCTCCTGTGGACTTCCTGTCTCAGTGGTCAGTGATGCTATTCTAGCTGTTCAAGGCAGAATACTATGGATTATTTTTCTTTATTGAGGTAAAATTCATAGAACATAAAATCCATCTTTAATCCATTATAAAGTATATAATGAGTGGCTTTTGGTACAATGCTGTGCAAGCATCTCCATGATCTCCAGAACATTTTCATCACCCCCAGCAGGGATCCCTTTACCCGAGCAGCCATTCCCCATTCCCTTTGTCCCCCAGCACTAAGCTCCATCCTGTAGCTGTGTTCTGGTCTGGACATTTCATGAGAATCAGATTAGATACACTTGGCCTCTTGGGTCTGCCTTTGGCTTCTTCCACATAGCAGAGTGTCTTCAAATATCATCATTTGATTCACACCTCAGACCTGATCCATCAAGGAACTCCAGTAGATTTGTCTCTAGAGTAGATCTGAATCTGAACCTTTCTGTTTCTTCACACACACATCCCTGCCCTGTAAGTGTGGTGCATTTTCAGGTCTCTGCCTCTCAGCCATGGTCTACTACCCCGCTTTGCTTGCCTTGAGCTCTGCCTCCCTCCAGTGAGTTCCCAGGCACAGTCAGGAAGCTCCTTGGACCAGAGTCGGATGCTGCTCCTCCTCTGCTCAAGTCCTGCAGTGGTCCCCAGTTTCACTCAGCATCAGAGCCAGAGGCACACAAGGCTTCCAGGAGCCTTGTAACTTCTCAGAGGTGACTAAAGATCAGCCCCATCCCGAACACTTCTTCTGCCTTGCTCTTCAAGCCACTCCAGACTTTCTGCCATTCCTCTACTGTATTTATGGTCCTATCTAGAGGATTTTACACTAGCTCTTTCCTCTTCCTTGGCTGTCACTTGCTCACTTCCTTGCCTGTGAGTCACCTCCTCAATGAGCCTGCATCAGTCAGTGTCCCCTTGCTGGGAGACGGTACTGGGATCCACAATTTAAAGAAAAAGATGTTAAAATTGGCTCATGTTTTAAGTAGATTCAGTCCATGGTTGGCTGACTTTGAGGCAGGAGCATCATAGTGGAAGGCCATTGTGGAGAAAAACTTCTCAGGCCATGCTGCGAATAGCATTAGGCCAGGGACCAAAGATAGACCCAAAGATCATGCCTCCATGTCCCACACAGACACACTCAAGGTGGATTACAAAGCAAATCAACAGGTCCTTCCATGCTAACTCCCATGCACCAACTCCTCTTCTGACAGGATACCTGCAATGTGCCTTCTTACCTGGCATCCCAATCTTCATTACCTTGCTCTTATACATTCTTTTAGAATGTATATCACCTTCTAATTGCCCTGTCTTTTATTTCTTCATTCATTTCTTATCTGAGTATCTCCAACCAGAGCGTGATCTCTACCAAGTAGAATATTTGCCTATTTCATTGCTGATGTACTGTGAGTTGCCTAATAAATATTTTTGATGAATAAATCAATAAAAGTTAAAATACTATACAATATTTCTAGTACTACTATATATTGATCTTTTTATGTGCCAGGAACTCCATAAAAAGCCATTCTTATTTATCTTATTAGTCCTCACCAATATCTGAGACAGATGAACATTTCTCCCCATTCTAGATGAGATGCAAAACTCAAGACAGGCCAAATAACCTGCCCAAGATTTCATAGCTCATAAACACTCAGCACTTTTGGACTTTGTGCTCTCAAGACCATCTTTGAACTACTAGAGAAGCAGGCAGAGTGGATTCTTGAGATTTCTTCTGAGGTATAAGGAAAGTATTAAAATTTTCAGCAGAGGTGCGATGTGATAAACATGTTTTACCTGAAGTGTAGAGGCATAATGATGTGCCCCTCTCTAAAGATGATCGCATTCTGATCTCAGATCTGAAAATATGGCACCCAAAGGGATTTTCTGATGTGATTAAATTAGGAATTCAGAGTTAGAGAGGTTATCTTGGATTATCAAGGCAAGCACAATATAAAAAGGAAATGATGTCAGAGAGAGAGAGAGAGAAGACATAAAAAGGGAAGCAGAGGTTGGAGAGATGTGCTTATCTATAGAGGATCCAGGTATGTGTGTTGGTCAGCTGTCCATAATGATGAGATGCTTGTGGTTTTTAAGATTTCAGCCCATGGTCAGCAGCCCCATTTCTATAGGTGTGTGTTGAGTATCATGGTGGAGAGGGTGATGGAGTAAAGCTGCTCACCTAGTGGTTGTGGGGAAGCTGAGAGTGAGGAAAGGAGCCAGAATGGATGAGGCTGAGACCAGGTGTGTCCTTCAAGGTCGTGCCTCCATGACCTCCATCCTTTTAACAGCCCATTCAGCTATGAACTCATCAATGGGTTAACCCAACCATGAAGCTAAAGTCCTCATGATCCATTCACCTCTCTGGGCCCCACCTCTGAACATACTGCACTGGGGATGGAACCCTTGATCCATGAGTCTCTGGGGGACACATCACATAAGCCACATCCCAAATGTCAGCAGCCTCCAGAACCTGGACACACCAGGGAAGTTGGCTCTTCCCTGAGACCCCCAGAGAGATTATATCACTGTGACACTTTGGCCTTCACCCAGTGAGGCCGAATTTAAACTTCTGACCTCCAGAAGTGGGAGATGATAAACTGAGGTGTTTGAAGCCTCTAGGTTTACAATAATTTGCTACAGCAGCAATAATGAACTAATGCACAGAAGTCCCTCCTATTTTGAAATTAATGGAATTGATAAAAAAAAATTCTCCACCCCCTTTTCTTCTGGCTATACTGGGGATTGAATCCAAGGCCTCCCCACTGAACTATAGCTCCAGTGTCTTTTTTTTCTTTTAGACAAGTTCTCACTAAATCACCAAGTTGCTCAGTCTGGACTTGAACTTGCAATCCTCCTACTTCAGCCTCCCAGAGTCCTGGGATTACAGATGTGCAGCATGATGCTTGACAACACCAAGCCCTGTTTATTGAAGGCCATCTTTCCCCCATGTGATTCTAACCCCCAAATGGCTCCCGCTGAGTGCACAGGTGAGCGTGCAGAGGCTGGCTCCTCCCACGGCCTCACCCCTCTGAGTCTTTGATCACCCGTGGTCACTGCCCAGAGCTTAGAAGGCCAAAGAGAGCTGGGAGGCCCCTCGCCAATGCTCACTGCACACAGCAGACACTGTGCTCTCAGGTCTCCTAGTGCTGGTTTTATAGGGTTGAGGCAGACACAAAAGCCCACCAAGGAGCAACTTTTGGGAGAAATCTCACATGGGTGTTAGCTTATTGGGAGAAAAAACTGTTAAAGGAGGAGGCTGTACTGGAATTAAAGGCCAACGGCTTCGGGTGCAGGGATTCCAGCAGACTCCGAGGGACTGTGGTAAGGTCTCGGGGTCCAACTTCCAAAGCTGAAAAAGAAGAGGAGTGAAGAGAATGAAACAGAGAGTTTGAGGAGGTGGTGATGATGAGACTGTGACCTTTCAGGCTTTCCATGGCAGTAATGAGTGGACACACTGGTAACAAGAAGTGAGGCCAGGGAACAGAATGGTGTGGGGTGTGGAGACAGAGTTACAAAGTCACCCAGCATGGTCCTGAACTTGGATTCCCTGAGAGGCACTGAAGAATCCGCAGCACTCCTCGTTCTCACCGCGCTAAATCCAGCTTCATCCCCACACAGCTTTTCCCATCAGGAGGGAAACTCTCAGTCCACTTCCAGTCTCAATGTGCAAAAGGACAGGAGTCATGCTTCCCACGGCCAAGGAGGCGGGCTGGCTTCCCATGCAGTCTCAGGACTGTGCAGCTCCCGGGCTGTTTCATCAGGAGGAGAAAGAGCACAGCTGCTCTCCTCCCTGCAAGGTCGAATCCACCAAGAGTCGATGTAGGGCTCACAGCAGTGGGACTGGAGGTCAGGAACAGAGGGGTGCAGGGAGGGAGGTGGTACAGAAGGGCTCCGTCTAACTGGAACCACTCAGACTCTGCCAGCTCCTGTCATCCTGAAACCCTGGGATGCGTCCCTGAGTGTCTTCCTGGGAGAGATTGAATTTGAATGCAAAGAGGCTCAAGTGGATGCCTGAAGACAGCACTTTGGAAGGCTTTGGGTTTGGGGCAGCCAACAGTTCTGCTGTGTGCTGAGTTGGCTTGGAGAGAGAAGCCCAGCAGAGCCAACTTCTCCCCTGCCGTCATTCAGAGCTGACAAAGAGTCACAGAGCTTTCTTCATGGCCTCTCAGCCCAATCCCAGCTTGGGAGAGAGTTTTAGTCTCACAAAAAGCAAATTTAGAGGAAACAGAGTTGCTTTAATAAAGTAACAGTCCCTTTAGACTTGGGTCATTTTGAAGATCGGATTTCAAGAGTGTTTTAGTGTAAACACATTTCTAATGTTTCCTAAGCCAACTAATACAGTCCTTTTGGGGGAAATGAAAAGTGTCCAAATGAAATGGGCAGTAAATGCCACAGGGAAATTCTCATAGCTGAGGATAGATATATATGTATCTTTTATGATCAGTTTTGGCCAGCGATTCAGCAAAGATAGTTCAAGATAAAGAAACACAAATATTAAATGTTAGTACTTTTAATTTAGAGAAGCATGAAATTATTCACAACGATCTCTCTTTGTCTCTGTCTCTCTGTCTCTGTCCCTCTCTCTGTCTCTCTTTGTCTCTCTCTCTCTCTTTCTCTCCATCCCTCCTTCCTTCCAGTACTCAGGAGCTTCACCCTGATCTACAATCCCAGTATTTATATATATATATATATATATATATATATATATATATATATATATATATATTTTACTAAGACAGTTACTAAGTTACCTGGCATGGTCTTGAACTTGGGTTCCTCCTGCCTCAGCCTCCCACAGTGTTGGGATTATAAGTGTGCATGACCACTCCTGATTTCCATTTTCTCACCAGAGTCAAGAGTGGTTTGTTGCTCTGACATGTCACCTGTTCACATACCAGAGAAGGAATAAATAGCCATAATGCATTGCAGGGAGCAGCGTCTGGCTGTGATTCTGGATCTTTCTGCCTGTCCCCTTTGTGGCTGTGTTCAGCAGGGAGAGTGCAATGCTCACAGACTCCTGAGTTAGGATGGTTCACTTTTGTCCAGTTATATTTAGCAAATGCTGACTTCCTTTCCTTTGACAAATGTTTGTGGCATTCCTCTTTGTCCCATGATGTTGTGGTTGATACATTATGTCAACTTGAGAAGTTTAGAAGTTTAACTAAGAGATTCAGCAGGGAGCCAGGATCCTTACTTTGTAAATATCCTCATTCTGCCCCAAGAAGAGGGCATAAGGATTTTGTGAGTGCTACATCTGCCCGAGGCTGGTATGTGTGTGTGTGTGTGTGTGTGTGTGTGTGTGTGTGTATACACACAATATAGGAGAGGAAAAGAGTCCTGCTCTCCTCTTTGCTCTGGCTGCTTCTGCTGGCTGCTGCCTTGAAGTGTTGCCCTTATACCATGCTATCCTGCCTTGGAGCCAACTAATTATGAACTGAAACTTCCACAAACAGTGAGCTAAATAAACCTTTCCTTCTTTCATTTTGGATGTCAGGTATTTTGTCCCAGCAGTGAGAGAAAAGTAACAAAGACACATGGCAACTAAACACAGCCTCTTTCCTTGAGGACTCTGGACTCTTAAAGGAGACATGCCAGTAATAGACAGTAATCATGCTAAGGGAACCAGGGTGCTGGGGAAGGAGTGGGGAGCAGAAAGGACCCATCCATCCTTCCTTCCAGTACTCAGGAGCTTCTGGTGTGGTGGCCACACCAGAGTGGATGTGAGCACGGCATTGTAAATGAATGCACAGAATTAGCTCTGAGTGGGACACTGGCCTGTCTTACTCAGGAGAGGGCCATGACTCAACAGCTGATGTTATCCTGGTTTCTCAACCCTGTCCTGCTCTCTCTACTGGTTTTTTTGGTACTAGGGTCCAAACTCACAACCTCATGCTTGCCAGGCAAGCGATGTGCAACTGAGCTATATCCCTGGTCCTGTCTCCCTCCTTATAATGAAAGGGATTATTAGATGCTTGCTGAGAACAAGTTGTGCATGTCAAGTACCAGGTCATCAGGTTGCTACTCACAGAAGTCTGCCTGGGGTAATAATTTGCAGGGAGGTCCCAGCCAGGATCCCACTTGCCCTTCTAGAATCTTCCGGGTGTGTTAATGGGCCTGATGCTGCAGAGCTGGTGCTCACCTTGCCCTTTCTGTGGCAGGAGCTAATTTTTCCAAGAAAACTTTCAGGGCAAAGTCCCACTGTTAAGGGCTGAATTATGTCTCCCCACAGTGCTTACCCCAAGAGGAGACTCTCTAAGTTTGGAAATAGAGTTCCTACAGATTTCATTAGGTGAGGTCACAGTGTCATGAGGTGGGCTGCTAATCCAACAGGACTGCAACCTTTACTGAAGGTGAAATTTGGAACCAGAGACTCATAGAGGGAGGACAGTATGAGAGACAGAGACAAGGAGGCCACTGCAGGGTGGGAGAGAGCCCAGGGCCACACGCTTCCCTCAGAGTCCTTAGAAGGAACCCAGCATGTGACACCCGAGTCCACAACTCCAGTCTCCAGCACCACAAGACAGCACGTGAATTGTTCAAGTCCCCAGCCTGTGGCACTCTGTGATCTCCACAGCACTAGCAGAGGAACAGAATCTCCAAACTCTAGCCTCAGCTTCACAGGGAGGGGAGGGACTGGCGAAATGTCACTTCATTCTGTCACAACAGCCTGCCCTCTTCTGCACTGCCAAGAGGGGACCACAACTCCTCTCAAAGATGCCAAGTTCAGGACGGCCCAACCCAGGACCTCCTGACTCGTTGGGGAGGGCAGAGGACAGTATGCACTCAGATTAGCTGTCTTTCATTCTGTGGGGTGTTAGGGAAGAGAAAGAGAGAAGCAGCCCTCAGGACACATTAATAAGATGTCCTTTAAGCAGCAGCGAAAAAGTTCACAAGTTATTGATGGTTTATTTTTAAGGTGAGAAGGTGGTTTTGCAAATTTCCTTTTTTTATTTTAAAGAGAGAAAAGTAAAACAATTA